>KZ993918.1:0-23691 GCA_003614705.1 Blyttiomyces helicus | reverse complement strand
CCTCCACACGCAGACACTCACAAAAATAGGCCATGAGATAGACAGGAGGTGGAACAGTTTGGGTAAAATTAGCCATCTCCCCTCTTTCAACCACCCTGGTAAATTCCTCAAACTTAATCCACTCAAGCATGTAAGTGCGGACAGTCTGCTCCGACGGTTTCTTGGTGCCGCTTGCCTTCCTAGCAATGTTCAAGATGTTGTTGGCGGTCGATACCACTGGATCATCGACGTACTCGGTCTCCTGCAGGAGGCCCTTGCGCTTGAGGGCCTCCTGTAGCGACTCTGGGGTCAAGAAAAACGATTGCTTGGGTGCGTTGCCCGCCATTTCAGGTCTCTGAAAAATATTTGGTCGAGGGGGGAGGGGGGGTCAGAGCTTTGTTTGACCCTCTTTTCCCCGCCATAGCGACCAACGAATGGGCCCTCATTGACCAGACGGGTATGGGGGGAGGTGGGAGGGAGAGAGGCGCTCCAATTGTCAGTGGAAATGGCAACGACCCCAAACTGATTGTGTTTGGTCGCTGAGTGACTGGTTTTGGATGCAGTTGCGGCGCAAATGATGCCAGGAGGTTGGTGGTCGGCTCCCGTATGGTGCAAGGACGAAAAGGCAACGGCCCCCTTTCCCCAACTCAAAGTTGGTGGTCGCCGTCCGCTCCAAGCAGTCAGGCATGATCAACTCCGAAATGGTCCGAACGTCGATATTCGAATGATTTCGGGCATCTGTTTGGGCGGGACGCGCGCATGAATTGCTGGTTACGGGAGGTATGCCCCACCTATATACACCAGACCACATTGTTGCGATATTGCTTTAGTTCAAAAATTGACCGAGAATTGCCCGAAAATTGCTGCGAAAAAACCCAATGATTTGACTATGTCGCATGAATAATTGCGGAATTGCTCTGGCCTTGCGTCACTATCAAACCAACCTGGGCGAAGTCGGACGCTGAGTTGTCCATAAATGGTACCGTAGAATCTCAAGTCCTATTGATACTTGATATCCTATCGCCCCTATCCCCATATCGCCCCCTATTCCCCCACCGCTATGGCATACATCCCACGACCCCCCTCCCCCACTTTCCCATATCAAATCTGAAAAAAAGAAGTCCAAACCCCGCCTAACACCCTGACAGCAATCGATGACGGTCATCTCCGTGAGAAGTTCATTTGGGGGTCTGAGTATGGGGATGGAGTGGGAGTTGGAAGAGTGGATGAAGGATGAGCCCCTCGCTGGGGTATTAAGATCCTTGGTCCCAGTATCCCCTTCCTGCTGTTACCTTGTTGTGCGAAATCCCGTCGCAGCAGTGCTTCGACTTCCGGAGGCATTTGGCATACACTCCCCATAAGTCATCTGGGCGGACGAGCATCTTCATATCCAAGGCGAATTGATGGTCAGGACCGTGCTGCTTGACACTGCTGGCCTCCATCATCCCAGCCATCAGCACCAGGGCACAGCGGGGGAATCCGTCAACGGCGAGGTTCTTGGGCAATTCTACCTCTAGGTGTTCTTCCCTGACCCAGTCGAGACCTTTGCTTGCTTGATCAGCCGCAGTGATGCCCAGCAACAGCGCAAAGGTGCAAGCCATCCCAAGGGCGAACAGCGCTGAGTGGATCCCCGGCAGCGGTAGTGCTCCATGATCGTATGCCGCACCTGGTAGAACCTCGTGACGAAACCAACCTGGCCGAAGCCAGTTGCGTAGACCAAGGATTCGCCTTTGGCGGGTAAAATGGCCACCTTTGCCGGAGGGGAGTTCTCGTCTAAGTTGCTCATGTGAAAAAGAATCTACATAATGTGCATAGTAAGCAAATGGGGAATGGGTCAATGAGTTAGCACTGGATGAATTTCAACTGATGCCCAATTGAGCCAATGCACTGCAACACACCACACGACAGGCTAGCTCCATCAGCAGCCACACATGATAGCGGAACTTGAGAGAATTGGCAAGATTGTATCCCAGCCCCAGAATACTGGTGTCCGTCGCATCCAAGGGTCTCATCTTTGTGTCAATCTCTGTGATCTCCTTGTTCGAAACCTTCAGCTGACCATCACACCTAGAATAAAAATAAGAATCAACCTGTGGAATACGCGGCCCAGTAGCTTCCCCACGCCCACCTATACCCCGTTTCTTGGTTGCTTTTGTGCTGCTGGCAGGTTCTTGCATGCAAATTGGAGACTTGGTGAAGGCCGTGAAGTTAGCGAGTGCGTACATGGATTCTCTGGTGTGGAGGAACCCATTGATGGTCAGCGGGCGTGTGTAGTAGCTGTACTTGATCAGTCTGCCAAGGTTGAGCATGGTCATCCGGATAGCAACAGAGGATTCCTATGTGGACCACAGTTCGAGGAAAAGATTGTGTTGAATGTAATTGTATCTTTTAAATGTTCTCAGATCCATTGAGCTTATTACTAGCCCAAGTCAGTAGCTCTGATGTCGTCCTGCGTTGTGGACTGTTGATCGCGCCCATGCACATGGGTTCTGCGATACATGGTTCAAATAAGGGATCCCATGAGATATGCTGAGGTCCTGTGATTTTCTTGGGCACTATCGCTGCATCATATATGAATCCCAGACCTTCAGTTACGGGTATCAAGGTGTTTCAGTGCATCAACCCGGCCCCTTCACAACTGTTCATACCTATCTTTACTACCACAGTACCACACTTGATCCTGTTTCTCTTGAATGATGCGCTTACCGTGCCCTCTAAGAGGATGGCCTCCATGCACTCACAATTGCGAGCCTCCTCTGAAACTTGGCTGCTGACCATATTCCCCTTCAGCAGGTTGCACCTGCGGGTGGAGCGGGAGCGTCCGCCCTTCTGCGGAGAGATCATTTGTGACCCATAATGTTCCAGTAGGATAATTCACTTCACAGACATTCAACTGGTGTGAACACTTAACCAGCGCTTGTGAGGCTTTGCAGGACGCGATCCTTGTGGATTGTCGAGTGGGTGTTTGGTGTGGTCAGAGTGGGTAGGGGCTTCATTGGCGCCATGCTCCACGTCTTTGGCCTTCTTGGTGAAGGTAATCTGCTTGTCAGATGAGCCTGGGGGGGCTAACACAGACTGTTGCAACATGGGACTTCCCAACAGAGATGCGAATTTTTTTCTATAGAAAAGGGACTCAATGACCCGAGAGGTAACAAGAAATATAAAATAGGAAAATTTTCATGTTCAGATTAACTGGCTAGGGTATGGCGACACATACCAATATACTAACAGGGTGTTTCCCCACAAATATGCCAATACCCTAATGAAATTCTGTTTCATATATTATATCTCCAGTGTCCCATGGTGACACTTCCATACCCTAGCCCCTACACCAGCTGTTACAAATTCGCTTTCCACGTGCTTATCTTGGTGATACAAGGAGAATGCCAAGTCACCAGCCGTCGCAAATTCTATCAATTCCACATCCTCTCACCCCTTCTATCATGATAGAATCATACCCTAGCCCCAATAAGAGCCATTCCACTCAAGACAGTCTTCACTTCAGGTATCACCCCTTTACCAACATTCTCTCCATATCTTCTCCTGTACTTCTCATGTCCTTCTCATGTCCTTCCTTCTTTTGCCTCCTTCGCATTCACCTCCATCCTCTCCTACACCTTCTGGTATGGGCATCCTTTACACTCCTCTTCTCATATATCTTCTCTTATTGATCAATTTCTCTCAGTTTTGTTCTCGTTATCCTCTGTCCTTATAGATAGACACTTGCCAACAACCTTACCTTGTTTGCAGCAAATCTTCCATCAACTATATTCCCGCCTCAATTTGCTGGAAAAAGAAATGCTTCAAAGATGTACCACCCTCCATCCTTCGGGACCTTCGCGCCACTGTTGTCGATAAAAAGGTAATTCAACTTAATTATTCCTTTTATATGTTTGGAGACAAATCCTGATCAATGTCCCTGCTTATTGATCAACTCTCATTTCAGACAGCAATGGACAACAAATATTAACTCCACCCTCTGCACCAAGTGTGGCATCTTGCTTATCGCCGACAAAGTCATCTGTTGAAACTTTTTTGCTCACACATTTTAGGTCCAAGTCTTCATTTTATTAACAATTCGCTTTGTGCAACCTTAACACAAAAGCCTTCCAATGCCTTGTCATCTCGAGAGGCCCGAGTGAAGAAACCATGCTTCTCCTCGTTTGGTTTGATTCGCTTATTCACACCAAAGGCGATACCCATCCTGAACCAGGCATCATCCACCTCCCACTGGCAACACTGAGGCACTTCTCCACAACAATTACCTCGATTATCACAATCGGGTGAGTACTGTTTCTGCCACTCAGTCTGACCATATCTGGGACACTAGTTATCAGAATGTATTAGCTATCCAGCTTTTTTTTTGCTATTCTCCCCTCACTAACCCTATAGTTTCCTCTGTACAAGGTGGGTTTAAATAAAGAGAATCTCACTTACCCATGCGCAATCGGTGCGCAGAGATCAAATACTGTCTCGCTGACAAGTTTATAGGCAACAAGAATAAAACAGCCTTCTTAGAAGATTGTCAAAAACATAGAACCCAGATTGAGTATGTTTATGATCTTTCTAATCCTTTTTTCTCCTTCACATTCTCATAGTTTTCCTTTACACTTCACATCTCAGACAGCCTTGCAAGCATTATTATGCTACTTACCAAGGTGCTCAGTTATGACCGCAAACCTACAATCCCTTCATCATCGAAGGAATGGATCAGAGCAAGACAAAGCTTCCTTTCTATTTAACAATCCAAAAGCCCTGTATGGTGTTCTACGTCTTCGCTCTGACATCATCAGCATTATCAATAACGGCTTCAAGCGCGCCTATGCCTTTGAACACCTCTTCCAGTATCCCCACGATTGCAACCTGATGATCTCCATCCTTTGTCAGTCCCTTCACTCTCTTGAAGATTGGCCACAACATCTTCACCTTCAACTCGGCAACAGGTCCAAGGAAAATAACAACCAATAGGTTCTTGTCTCCCTACTTTTTTGGTATCTCTTGGTCTTTTTCAATGAGTAGGTTCCTTTATCACATAATGCTTCACTTGTGCTCTTTGTTCATTCTCGTATTTACCGATGCTTTAACAAAATAAGATTACAATCGCCCTCTCAATGTCGGTCACCCTCATGAGAATATCCACCAGAAGTTGTCCAACATCTCAAAAACCATCCAACACACCGAAGTTGAGACACCGGATATCCTCTTGCACACCATCAAAAAATGTTTTGTAGGCTTCCTCTCTCCACTGAAGCGTTCTCATTGTCCTGTATGTCTAATTGTTCACTCGCAATCTTCCCCAAGTTAGGTGAAGATATCCAAGCTGACGAACTTCATCAGCTTCATCACTCTTGATGGTTCCGCCTTGCCAATAACGAACTTAGAATAGTTCGGTTATAGTCAGTCCCCTTTCCCAGGTTCCTCTCTTGCATTTATCATTTTATTTAATTCTTTAACTCTTGTTCCTCTGTTTTCGGTCACAAAAAACATTCATCTGAAGATGAATATCACACCGCCTATGCACCTCTTCTCAAACCAGGTCTTCCTTGCGTCATCTCCACCTTTCAACACTCAAGACTCACTCCCTTGAAACTTCACATCCACTAACCTGATCCCAATCTCATCGAAGGTTTTTCTGGCAACAATCCTCACGAGGCCGTCAACAGTAAGTTCCATCATGCACCCAGACATCAAACTTCTATGGAAACAAACAATAGTTCTCTCACTCACACCTCTCTACCATCAGAACAAACACTGCATGTCCTAACAACCTTCCACACACCCTATACCAACACAAACAGTTTCTCCTACATAGTTCCCCATCTCGCCCTATAACATCCATTCCACCACCTGTACCCAACCCGTCTTCTGAGCCTACCTCTGCACCCCCTCTTCACCCAGGAGTCCAACTTCTTCACGCTGCCTTGGATACTCCACACCAATCCATTGACACAGATGTAAGTGTCTGCCCCCATTCCTGACAAACGGTCAAAGGGTACTTGCCAACAAGATTGATCCAGATTGATTTGTCGTCTGCTTTGGAAAACTCGGTTTCGTCTTCTCCAAAGGCACCTGCTACCCGGACACTACCCCTTGGATCGGCCAAATCTAAGGAATGTGCTCCGACCTTCGCTATCATGTTTATTGGTGTGCCCCTTGCTATCTGCACTCCACCGATACTCTTGGTGTTCGCACTTGGCACCATCTCTTCATAGAATCGGAACCTTGGCTGGATACCATCATTATCAATGGAATTATATTCCCCTTTCAACATCTTAACAACAATGACACACTCCCTCTTGGGTTGTTGCTAAACGGCTAGACAGTGTCTCCATTGAAAGACCTTGATATATTTGTACATAATACACACTTGATATACTTGGTATATTTGCTATATTTTATGTACCTTCCTTCACCATCCCTCATCCAGGAACTTTTCACTTTTTGACATTATCAAACTTTAGATGACAACAATCACATTATCGTCTGACAATTAAACATAATCCAAGAAAATGCAATGAAATCCCTCCATTGGTATGCGTCGCCATACCCTAGTCAATACATCAGAACAGCCAAATTTTCCTATGTGTCTTTCAATGTTAGCGCTCGGGTCATGGAGTCCCTCTTATATAGAAAAAAAATTGGGACCTCTGTTGGGAAGTCCCTTATTGCACCAGACTCTGTTGTTCTGCATCGTTATACTCTTCCCCCTCTAAGCACCTTCATCCCTCGGTAAATATCCCAGAGCCTCTCTACGGACTGGGACACATCGGCCTCACTGCGCTTTCAGCCACAACTGCGCCACTTACCGTCATACCACCTTCACTTTCAATTTTATTCAAAACTTACCATTGATACAATAAGATAGGTTACCTTGGGAAATTAACGCACAAAACTGCACCATATGCACCACACCGTAACATTCATCAAAAAAATGTCTTATAATATTCCCGAAAAACACTGGTAAAATCTCTTACTTACCATGGTAACAGCCACATAACATATCACGTATTCCGCAATTAGGATTTGAGGAGTTGATAAGCATCTTATCGCAACATATTGCCTTATTTTTGAATGTTTGATGATTGATCATCGCTACCACAAATAGACTTGACCCACCTGTCCACCTGTTGTCCCACTTAGCGTCTCTCCATCTTCTTGTTCTTCTTTAGTTAAACATCCTCTTTCAAAACAAAATTCGTTCCTTGTCACAATTTTCTCTTGCATCAACAAGAAAATTTAGAAGGAAGACTCTTCAAGTCTTTTGTATTTTCGAGAAATCCGCCAAAGTTTGTAGAGGCTTGATAGACAGTATGTCTGTTTTTTTTACATATTATACACATATGGAGAAGTGTGACCATCTCCCCACATCTTATTGCCTTCACCTACGATGAAAGCAATATTTTTGACGACATTCTTTGATATTTTGTTTGCTCGATCATACATGGGAAAGCAACTGCTTTTGAGAGGGGCTCCATATGATTTGCAGACCATTGCTGCCAAATACTTTGTGTTCACCTGCTTAAACGTTCCGACATCGAAGGCTTTGATATCTTTCATCATACTAGCCATGAATTGCTTTCAAATCTTGGCCACTTCCAATGGGGCATTTTCTTTGTAAATCGTATTCTCGTTCAGGGACCTTAAGAGTGGATTGCGACTCATTCTCGCTTCCTCCTGCTGTTCTCAGAAGTACTCTGGACAGAATGTCCATACACTGTGCTTGCTGTGTTCTAGCAGTGTTTTTCTGTTGGAAAGCAAGCTTTTGTAAATGATACCGGGTAGCTCAGTCGTGAAATTTTCTTTTTTTCAGTGATGTGTCCATTTCCTCAGGGATTCTTTCAAAGTTTGCCCCCATGACTCAACACGTCGCTTGCCTCTTGTCTATGTAGTCCGGCGGCCACTTCCCTGCAAGAGCAACGGCGCAGTCCACTCGGTTGAAAATGACATTTGCCCTTTGGTGGAAATTCCAACACTGTCCAGCTTCACACATGCTTGGAAAGGCGTTGGGGCGATCCATTTCGAAATATTTCGACGAGATCCTTATCGAACAATCCTAATAGGCCAAATGTTAATTTGAAACTGTCCCCAATGGTCTTGATTTTCTCATAGCAAGCGCTCCTGACTGAACGATTAGACTCTTTCTGCAGCCAGCTTTACCCAGAAGGTACATCATGAATCCCCAATCGTCCCGAATTCCAAACAGCGTTTGGAGGCAAACATAGATAAAATTGACCACTTTGGGTTCAAACTGGTAGCTCAACACAAATTGGCCATCCTTGCTACCTTGGGCTGTACGACCCAGCAACCGGGATACGCGTCATTTTCCTTGCATCCTACAGGGAGCAAACCCACCTGTATCGATTCGCATGGCTGAACCCGGAATCCCGCCGACCGGGTTTCCGCATCAACACCGACCCGCAGCGCGTTTTTGACTAGATCTCCCGGCCTACCTTTTCTTACCCCCTCAAAGTCCGCTTTAGTCAAGGCTGGGGTGGGCCTGAGTAGTGGGGCGTCCGCAGACGGTGGGCGAGTGGGATCTTCTTGTGGTTGGGGCCAGGAGGGGCGTGGAGGTGGGTATCGGGGAGCGCTTGGGAACCCGCCCATGTAGGGCGGCATGTCAGCAGGTGGCGGGTATGGCGCGTAGGGTCTTCGGAAACCTGGAATGTTCAGCGGAGTTGCGAGCGGAGGATGGCATAAGCAGATTTACGGATACAACACGATGACCCCCCTCTCTCCCATAGCTCAGAATCAAAGCTCCCCCATCCTTATCCCTTCTTACGGTGAGGCGGCGGTATGGGCATCCCCATCCCTTGTGGGGGCATAAACGGTCCGGGCGGTCTAGAGCCCAGAAACTGCGACGGCCTTTGCCCGATTGGATCTCCCGGCAGGCAAAAGCAGGAGGCGGCACAGCCACATGCTCAGCGGGAATATAATCTGCCCGATTGCCAATCTCTGGCAGGTCGAGCATGGAATACACCTGTGATTCGTCAGAGGGCCCTGGACCGTCGGGGAGGTGGATATATCCCAGGTCCTCAAACTGGATCAACAGGATCAGGGAGGCGCCACGCGCAGGCTGCTCTGATGTGGCGGGTGCGCCATTGGGCTCTTTCTCGTCCTTCTCCTCACTTTCGGATCCGGAGCCGTCGCTCACAGAGTCGGTTTCATCGCTTTCAATTTTAGACCCGCTCGCACTCTCCAGCTCTGAAAAGAGATTCGGCGAAAGGAGGCGTAAGTGTCTTAACAGGAAATCCACGAAACCTTCAAACCCCTTCTGAACCAAGATTTCCTGGCTTCTTAGGCCCATGAGGGTTGAATATGGGATGATTCCACTTTCAATACTCGTAATCGTCGGCTGCCTGCTTCTTCTACGGCTGCTTCAAGGCCTCCTCAAGCTATTTTAGCGCCAGCCCCAATTCCTGGAAGTCCACGAAGGAGAATCATCTGAGCGTGAGCCAACCCCACTCTACAAGAAAGTAAACGGCCATCTAAACAGGCATTCCCTACCCTCTACCCTTATCACACAGAGCCCCACCTACCACTCTTGCATCGTTGATCTGCTTCAAACGGTCCTCCAGCGCCTGCTTCTTGGGTCGCTTGTTCTTGTCCAGTCAATATGCAGCGGGCACATTGGGATTGTCAGTGGAGTTGTGTACAACGCTCCAACTCCCACCTCTCACTCTATTCTCTCCGCGTCCCTCTTTTTCGGCCCACTCGCGAACAAAAACATAGGGAGAAAAAGAAACCAACCTGCTTTTGCCAACGTTGTGAGCTCCTCTGAAAAGTTTGAGATCTCCATTTGACTCATGGAAACCAGTCTGACATGTTTGCGCTCATCTTTGATCTGCCAGGGTGGGGGGGGGTGGCCCGGAAACAAGGGAAATCCCCCCAGAACACCGCATATACGAGACCCACACCTTCTTCAGCTCCTTTTTGCGTTGAGTTTGCGATGCGCCTGTGGTTGAAAAGAAGCCACGCAAAAGGTGGGAGGTCAGATCTTATGCAGGTTGCGGGGCGGAAAGCAGCGGGGGGTGGGGAGGGGTGGGAATTTGAGGGAGGACGTACCTCAGCCGGGTTTATGGTGCGGCCGGCCTTTGCGGTCTTGCGGGCCATGGTTTCGTGTGGATAAGGGTAGGGGATTGGACGCGCAGGGCGAGAATGATGGGCTCGTGGGCGTGCGGCCGAGAGGTCTGAGGAGTGATCTCGCAGTTTCGGGAGAGGTTGCGGGGTAGGGATTTTGGGAGGACCTTATTCTTCCCGGACGAGTCCGACAAAAACGTGCAGCCAGCAGCACTTTCAAACTCACCGTGGCTGGGCCTCGGTACCGAGCCCCCCAGACCGCGGTACGGACATCAAGGGCGAACCGAATTATTGATAGATGATAATGAAAAAATCAGAAAGATGATTGAGTGCATCAAAGTATAATACTTGGAAATATTTTATTGATAAATATTTTAGGATATCGAAAGATGGCGAATTCGGAATAACAATAGTAAAAGAAAGTTAAAGTGGGAAAGCCAGCATTTGATTTGAAATGTGTTTATCAAATCACCTCCTTGACCATCAATTGCTCAACAAATGACTTGCTGGACATCCCCACAAGTCAGGCACGAAATCATCGTAATATCTTTATCTATATCCTTAATTGACCTAGTCGTGTTTTTTTCGAAATCAATGAAAAAGTCTGTCTCGGCACCTTCAAACTCATTATTAAGAAAAAAATTGACAGTTATCACGCTTCTACGACCTGATGATGCATGTTGATTCATTCCGTAAAAATGCTTCGAGAATATTTATCCCAGTTCGTATTTCGCACAACGGAAACAATCTGAGATACCCACATGACGAACTACTTTTGGGATATGTTGTTTTATTTTTTCGTGCAAAATGTCTGCCAAGTTGTCATCAAAAAATGTACACCGCGAATACAGAGCACCGACCCAACTTCATCCTGGAAATGGAGCGTCCCTACAGCCACTACCAGTGCTCCTGCTGGAATGGTAACTTTCGCCAATCAGTACTTTAATTTGTCCAACTTCACCATTCCTGCAGTCCTTAACATTATTGCAGACAAAAATACTGTTGTTGTCATAAATGGGGCCATGGTCGAACGGCAGCTGCGGGATGGACAACACCATCCTTCACCCTGCTGCCTCTGAATGTGACACCAAGCAACTATTTGATATCGATTGTCTCAACCAATACAGGAGGTCCCGATCGCTTATGTGCCGCTTTGATATCAAGGTTGGATAAATCTGTTCTCTTGCACACCGATATCACATGGATGTTACCATCTGATCCAGTTCAACTCAGCAGAACAAACTCTTTCAAACTTTGAACATTCGGAGATGGTCCCCGGTGAAGCGATTCCAACTTTGCTGATCCAACTGCGTCTTGGATTTGGAACACTCCTACTGCAGCTCCAAGTGCTCCTGCTGGAAGCTTAACATTTGCAAATCAGTACTGTAATTCAAGCAATTTCACTATTCTTGCAGTCCTTCAACTCTTGGCAGACAACCATCCCATAATTTAAGTGTATGGTATCTGTGTGGGAACTGCAACTGATGGATGGGCAACAACATCATACACTAAAGTGCCTGTGAATTTGACAGCAGGTAACAATTTGTTCTCTGTCGTCGACCCTAAAGCTAGTGGTCACGCTGAATTGTTTGCCTCTTTGATGTCATCAAATAATTCTGTTCTCTTGCACATGGATTCTACATGGACCTCTACTCCTGCTCCAGTGCAATCGACGGGGACACAGGTTTTCAATCCTGGAAATTTCGGAATGTGTCTGTGGGGAAGCGCTTCCAATTTTGCCCATACAACCCTGTATTGGATTGGGAACACATCGACGGCTGTGAAAAATGCTCCTGCCGGAGGTGTAACATTCATTAATCAATAGGATTATGCAAGCAATAATACCATTTCTGCAACTCTTCACAATCCGGTAGATGACAGGGAGAAATATCAGCACTACAACCGCTGGATGGGCAAAAACATCATACACTGAACTACCTGTTAATTTGACTCCAGGTGCCAACATGATTTCAATCGTCGCCATCAACGCTGATAGGCCTGCCAGTTTGTGTGCCTCTTTGATATCTTCATAAAATTCTGGTCTTGGCATACCAACACGACATCGCTGACAAAATAATCTTCCAATCAACATTTTCTATCATTGCTCTGTTTTGCCCAATTTGTTTTGCACAAAATACATGACATTTAATTTCATAGTTTATGTTTTGAAATGTTTGCTCAATAATTCTTTCAATTATTTATGGTATGGACAACTGGGATTTATCAGCCAAGAGAAAAGTGCTGGCGGCATGAGATTATTTAATTTTTTTCTAGCATCTTTTCCAATTATAAAATAGAGTTGTTGTAATTGTTCAACAATCCTTAAGCGCCACGTGGTTTTGTTTTTTGTTTTTTTGTAATTGTTTCAAGGGTTTTGACGCGCTGTGCACTGTTCTTGCTCCACAGTGTTTTCCACTTTAATATTCACAGCGACAAAACAACACCACCTTATCCGTTTCATCTTAAATTATCAACACTTTGCCTGTAAAAAATATCATTCCCTTTATTCCCTTCACAAAAACCTGTTAGCTTTGCAACATCTTCAAGTTCTTTCTGTACAGTCACCAAAGGCAACCCTCTTCCCCATGTTCAAGAACACCACTGAAACCATGAGCATACGCATTGACAACACACAGTGCTACATTCACGCTTTTACCAAACAAGACTATCATCGTCAACACGAAGAGATCTGTCCAGAATTACCTCGAGCAGTCCGAGACCAATTTGCATCAAAGCATTACCCGAGTCCACAACAGATACCAAGTTTTTGCGGCTCAGATACTGTCCAAAGCAACCACAACTGTCCAAAGCAACCACAACTTCGCGGAGCTGAACAGCGGATTTCAACATGTTTTCACCAGCACCGACGTTTCTCTCACTCCCATGTCCAAATTGCAACAACGCCGTTTCCCAAAACCATCAGACCATCAACAAACGCGTTCACAATCTCTACCAGTGGCTTCAAGATGCTCTCGATTATGCCCGCAAATTCAGACTTCCATCATCAACAACCACGACTTGTGCGGAACAAACCTCAAAGACATTCACAACATCACCAATCAACTCGTAGAAATTGTCTCCTCCACAAAGACCTTCATTATGTCTCCAAATCTGCCACTCAACCAATTGCCAGACTTGAATGAAACTTCTCCAAAGTCAACAGGGAAATTGAGCACATGAAGGAAAATCTCCTGGGTGCCGACAATGACCTTGGTGGTCTCTGCAACAGCCATGGCTCCCTCAAATGCACTTTCAAAGGATTCGACGAGAAGGCCAACGACGACCGCGCCAAGTACAGAGCTTGGTTCCAGCAACTCTACAACTCCATGCAACAGCGCTTTGCGGAGATCATCCAGCTCATTGCTCATATCGAAACTCGCAACGCCATCCTCGGAGAAAATTTCGCAAATCCTGTCGATGGCAACCTTCCCCATCTCGCCGCCAACAATATCATCCAGGACGTCTAAGAACTCCCTGAAGACATGCGTTCCCTTACGAATTCCGCCGCATTCAACTTCCTTATCCTCGCGGCATCAACGAAATTCTCCTCAAAAAGCAAATTACAAAGGCTGGCTTCTTGACAGCAAATCATGCCTCCACAAAACATAAAATGGCACTTTCATCTTTCAACCCCACCTCTCCACTTTTTAAAAGATCGTCCGCATGACTTATCCCGCAGTTTACTACAATAGGATGGAGTTCCGCACCACACCTTACCACAAAGAAATTGATGATGACACATCCTTGAATTCTCTCCCTTCTTATTCTGAGGCTCCCGTAAATTTTCATTTCCCTCTGAATCCTCACATTATTTTCACTTTGTATTAAAAAACCCGTTCTGTCTTTAGACCCCTTTTTCTTTGCATTTTCTGCGCACTGACAAGTCGAAATCTCAACTCTGATATATCGAAACAACTCTGATATTTGACAATGAAATGCATTAAGTTAACGCCAAGTGCAGTCCTCAACCGTTCCATTGAAGATATCTCTTAAGTGACCGGGTCTTTCTTCTAATTGAAAACTTTTTAGCAACTGAGGAAATCGAGGCCAATCTTGACTCTGCAACCCCTGATTGGGACAGGTCCACTTTTATTGGACAAAATGAAGTCAGTCCTGACATAACGTCTTCATCTTACTGGTTTGAACAAAGCGAAACAAAACTTCCGCAAATGCTCAAAGATAGCGTAGAAAAACTTTTATCGATAGATATGTTTCCATGAACCTATTCGACTCAAAGGACAACAGTGTAAATGTAACTTTGAATATTTCGACCAAAATGATCCAGTTGGAAGAGATGAAGCTCTTCTTAGAGGTCATCGCTGCATCTTGATATATCTACGCACTCGAACTTCAGATGGCGAACAACCTCACGGCAGCGGCACCCTCTTTCCCAGGTTGAATCTTACGGTTCCAGGCGTCAAGGGTTCCGCTCTTCTCTTTCTCGATTCTGTTGTAAATGGCAATGTCAATCCTCGAACAGAACTTTGCAGCATACCTTTCAAAAACGAACATGGGGTCGAAATCACCGGAAAAATTTGGATCAGAATTATACATTACGTTTGGAAAAACGGTTTTACCTGATATCTGTGTCGAAATCATTTATCATTGATCGATAGATGGGTTTGAAAATTCATTTATAAAAAGCATTGTTGAAATAATGATGGTCAGCTAAAGAGTTTTCACTGTTTTAACTTGAAAAATAGGGCGTGGAACTTACGTTTCCCAAGCAGGAATCATATCATCAACTTGTGTTTTTATTCTGCAATAAAAGTAAAAGATTCTGACATGTCGAAAACTGACATCATAATTGGCGTTGTCTTTTCGGTTATTTCTTCCCTTGTTGGCCTTTTTGTGTGGTATTTCGTTTTTCATAAATCTGGAAGCACAATATCAGAAGCAGAATCAGAAAAAAAAAAGCAATCAGCGACAGGCGGTGCAAATAGTAACATTCCACCAGCACAAGCACCAATACCTCTAACTGCACCTGCATCTGGACCAAAACCTAAAAAGATGCGAGGTCACTTTTTTTCAAAACTGATCAGTTATCTCCCATCAAAGGACCCTTTCTGTCACCTACAACATCAAAATTGTTGAGGAGCGCTATCATGTGGTCAAGGACGGATATCACCAGTCGAGGTTGTTTGTCTCTCCCACCGATCCTATGGCACCTCTGATGGGGCTGTGAGTATGACTCGCACTTGATTTATGCCTTTGAGTGTGACGTTAAATCATTTTTTGACACTGGTTGGAAGTTTGAACTCACAGAGCCTAGAGGCAAGGAGTCTGTTAAGCACCAGAATTCTAGCCAATATCACTGCAGCGTCAGTGCAGAGATTCTGTGGAGAGAGTTGATAATGTTTGATGGTGAACTGTGTTTGACACGCTGGAAACCCTGTTACAGCATCGTTCACATGTCAAATGCTCCCGACGGGCATGACCGGCCTTTATGAAAACTCAGAGGATGGAGTGAACAACTAGTGAGCTGTCACTCCTTCTAACTCGAGTATACTTACGTCCACCCTTACCCGCTGTTTGTCAGTTCTGGGAAAGACTGTAACCAAGAAAGGGTTCACCCACAGTCCAGATCTTTTTCTTTTTTTTTGCTTCTCATTGCTTGGCCTTCTTAACATCTCTTTTACATTATTCTGTTTGGCCCTATTGTGCCAGTTTATCATCCCCGGGTCCAACCCCCTAAACCATATCATTACAGTATGTTGATGCGCACGACATAACTAACATAAATACATACACCCAAAGCAAGTAAACCCACGACTCCCTCCACAACCTCAATTTCGACATGAAAATCGCCATATTCTTCTTCTGGAGCTCCTCCTCCTTTTGCGCCTCCTCAGCCTTCCGCTCCTCCTCCGTCTTCCACAGCACATATTTTTTCCCGAAATAACCAAATACTCTCAGCAAATACACCTTTGTTTCATCTCGCGGGAAGATGTTGTCAGTGATCAGATCAAGCAGGTGACCCAGGGTAAGATCACATGCAATCTTGTTGCCCGGTTCTCCATGACACTATGATAATAAGAAAAGGGATACAGAAAAAAATAGCCGACTCCTGTATCCTCCCTGTTCCCTCTATACCAAAAAATGGAAACCCATCTTACCTTTTCGAGTGAGCACTCGTCACATAAGTCGAAGTTGATACCTCACCTGCAGCCCCAGGCTGAGACCCAGTCAAAGGAGCGGCTGGCACAGAAGGATTTGGGATGGTAGTAGGGACGCCACCGTAGGAGCAAGAAGAACAAGCTGCCGTCGAGCTTGAGAACCTAGCCAGGGCCTTAGAGCTTGAGAAAGGAGCCGCATCTGTTGGAGAGACTGACAAGGTTGCGCCCGAGTCCGCCAGATTTCTCACCTTGTTGAACAAGAAATGGCCCAAATGACAATTCTGTCGATAGATGGATCGATCAATAAATGGCCCAAATCGACCTCGGACCCCCTGGACCCTCGATCCTGCCAGATTTTTACCTTCCTCTTCTTCTTCGCGCAACCACCTTTTGCGCCCCAAACATTCGCGCCCCAAACATTGCACATAAACCCTTCATCCTCTTGGGAGGTTGGCCCCGCCTCCTCTTTGGCACAGGCTCCTCCGACTCCTTCTTCATGGCCTCACTCATAACCTCCGCGTACCTCTTCTTCGGCCTTCCCACCAGATCTTGTGTCTCCCCCTTGTTCTCTATTTTGATCTTGATGTGTTTGCTTGAGAGAACCTAGATGGGGCGACCGGGGGCAAAACGGAGAAGCAGAGGTTAATGATCAGGCAAGCCTGGCGAAGATGGGGGGTCGAGGAATGTGGAAGGGGGTACCAGTTTTGCAGTGGGTAGTGATCAGGCAACTTTGCCAAAGATGGGGTGTCGAGCGATTTGGAAGAGGGTATCAGTTGCACGGTGGGAAGTGATCAGGCGAGCTTGAAGAAGGTAGGGCGTCGAGGAATGTGGAAGGGGGGTACCAGTTGGGCAGTGGGACGTTAGGTTGGCACATTGGGATAGGGTGCTTGCGAAGGATGTGTCCAATTTATGGGGCAAGTCCAAGAATGTGGGGACAGCCAAAAACAAAAAAAGGACTTAATCCTTGCCCAACTGGTACACATAGGACGCGCTTTTGTTTGACCAAAAACGCGCGACAATTTCTCTGATTATTATTATTATTTTATACAAATATATTGTTAAATTTAGAAATAGCTTCAAAACTAAGTCTACATACTTACCATGCATGGTACTCTTTGCGCGGCTTACATTTTTCATTTTAGATTTACAAAAAATTAATGTTCGTCAGTTAGTTTGAATGGAGAAAGTTGTGCTTGAGTCGAACCGATTGCTCACCTCCTTGCGTTTGATAACATCCTTTGCTGCTACCCTTACCGTTGCACCAATCCTAAGTCGCTAATCGATTGGTTTCAATAGGAGAGAAAATGCGACAGGGGATTGGTGCGGAAGGCTGCTCTGTACTCACAGATGACAGATAATATCCCACCAACGCATCCTCTATGTCTGCCTATGCAACTTTCATGTAGCATGTACGTGCTCAGCTTTTCAATCCACATTGCATAAGTCGTACTGGTAGTATAACATTCAGTGGTTCCGCCATAGCATATGCGGCTGCTACAGCACCAAAAGGGACTGGTGGTCGTGTTTGTAGGGGTGGTATGTTGGGGGTTTTCAGCGATGAATGGGGTAGGACGGAAACCAGATCTGCACAGGATGATCCCGCAGGCAGGACTTCTTGAGGGTGCGCAGTGTTGGCGGAAATTGGCATAAGGATCACAAAGAGCATGAGGATGAGACATAGGAGCCCCATGGAGGGCAGGTTTCCCCTTTACAAATGAATCGGAACGGTGGTCATTTAGCGGTAATGACTTTAATCAACTTTGCTGGATTGTAAAAAATGTTGACAAAACTACTTAGATAACCTATAAATTCGACGCCATGTAGAATCAGTCAATCACACGCAACTTCCCCTCCAAAATCACATACCGCCCTTGCAGCCTTCTGCACGTTAACAATGCCTCTGAACAGACCAACCCCCTTGTTGATGTACTCAGGTATCTCCTTTGTAGCTCCACTCGCGAGAACTACACCGACGCTCTGATTGAAAATTCGCTCAAGATGGAAGAGATATATCGTGAGCCCAACCCCCATATTCACGAGACAATCTACAAAGTCCCATTTAATCTCGATCCTCTCATTCTGGCCCAGAATGAGAAGATGCGCTATCCCGGGTTGAGAGAGTCGGATAGTATTTTTTGAAACGTTTATGTGGCCTTCTTCAAACACTCAAGATCCCAATGATGATTCCATTCATCGATAAGGGCAAATGAAAAAAAACCTTGAGAGTTCCATCATTTGTCTGCACTAGTAATCATAAAACAGTTAGTGTCCGTTAGTGAGTCATAGGCAAGCTTATTTCCTTCTGGTTTTTCCAACTTTTCCGTTTTTGGCTTGAGCGAATTGGTTGTTGGCAGCTTGAGCGAGAGCTGCATTTGCTTGTGAATCTTTCTTCGCAGAGCCGAGAGTTGTTTGCTTGAGTCGACTGGTACGCAGTCAATGTTTTGTTCCATGGGGTCATAGAAAGCATTTTCTGGATCAAAATCCTGACCGTTTCAAGACCGCGTTGCTGTCCGAGAAGATTTTAGAATTTTCCGGTAAGATTGTTTCGTTTTCGTGCCTTCTTTCTGAGATTATTGATGCTATCGTCACGTTTTCTTTTGAGATTGTCCAAAAATTCATTGGTTTGCTTGAATTTTTGGATCTGGAGTTCTGTTTGTTGATTGGCTTGTTGAGATTCGGTAACTGCCTGTACGATATTTCTGACTTCTGGGTTCAATCTTGATATGACAGTTTGCTTGAGATTTTCCAGTTCTTGCTCTTTGAAGGGAATTTCTTTGTTCATACTGTCAATGAATGATTCTTTGTTTGTCATTGATCTCGTCGGTAAGAGAGTATTTGTTTAGTATTAGATTCTTTCTCGATTTCTAGATCATCTATTTCAGTGAACAACGCATTTCCTAACGCAATGAGAAAGTCTTGTTTGTTGTCGGAATCGGTAGGGTATTCATTTATCGTAGAATGTAAATCATTCAAATTTCCCAGTGATTTCGCAGTTTCTGATTTGAGACATTGGACAGTTTGTTCAATAGCCGATTGGGGATGGCGGTGGCGCCTGCGCCTGACTGATGTTGCAAACTCACTGTTCACCGGAATTCTTTTAATTGGTTTACTGATACATGGCAGATCACGTGAGTGGTTGTCTAATTGATGATTAAAGACAAGGAAACTTATGAATATCCAACCTATTTTCTGTTAACATTGCAACCAAGATTCTGAAAGTCCTCACGTCTCATGGTGCCGAATCAATTGGAAATACTATACAATGCAAATCCAGACAAGCCATGGAGACCTGTGTTGGTGAGTCAGAATCCGAATATAACTACGTAAATGGTCAGCAAAGAACCTTACATATGGGATTATATAATATTGATGAAGAACCCCATCAGTACAATGGAAATAGTCAAAGCGAATCTAGACAAGCCTTGGGATTATTCTCGGTTGAGTCAGAATCCAACATCACGATGGATATTGTCAAAGAAAATCCTGACAAGCCCTAGGACTATGGCTGGTTAGGACCGAGTATAAATCTGAATATTACAATCGAATTTGTTGACGCGAATTCAAACAAGAAATGGGACCATGAACAATCCGTCAGAATATTTTTCACCACGGCCGCCTACCTATTGTTTCTAGTAAGCAGCGAATGTTGTTGGATGACTTGCATCATGTTTTTGAGATGCCACCCAATTGCAATTGACGTCCTATTTTCACAAGATGAGGAGCTGGTTTCCATGAAAGCATGCATGATTTCATGTCTTTGACAAGAAGAATTTCACATGTGGACTAGTACAACAATTGCTTTGGTACTTAGATATCATCTCGATTTTCCAAGGCAAAAAATTTAAATAATTCAAATTATTGGTCGCTGCATGACAGAGATTCTTCTTTTCTTCACCCTTTTTCTCTTCAAGAAGCTGACCAATCGGTTTGAATGGCAGTTTCAAAATAGCTTGTCTTTTTAGACAGGGAATGGCAGTTATTAAATTTGCATAACAATCAGAACATCACAAAGGAAATCGTTGAGGCATCTCCTGAAAAGCCATGGGATTATTATTCTCTGAGTTGTAATCCAAACATTATCATGGACTCTGTTAAAGCGAATCCACACAAACCGTGGAACTTTTGCATTTAATACAAATCCTAGCTTAACACTGGAGAATTTTGAGGCAAATCCTAAAAAGCTATGGATTTATTATTCTTTGGGTGAAAATCCAAACATTACCATTGAATACTTCAGTGCAAATTGGGATCAGCCTTGGGATTTGGCAGATTTCGCTATCTTGGGAAAATTCGCAATTCATTGGATATTATCAAGGTCAATCCAGACAAATCATGGGATCATCATTGGTTGAGTCTCAATCCAATACTTCCAATAGAATTCGTCAATGCTAATAAAGACAAGCCATGGAACTATCGCGCATTGAGTAGCAAACCAAATATTACAATAGAATTCGTCAAAGCCAATCTGGAAAAGCCGTTGGATTATCACTGGTTGAGTTTTAATCCTAATAGTACCATGGACTTTGTCAACGCAAATCCAGATAAGCCATGGCATTGGGGATGGTTGAGTAGTAATTCGAAGATTACAATGGAAATGATCTCTGCTAATCCAGATGAGCCATGGGATCACGAATGGTTGAGTGGTAAACGAGATCTTACGATTAACTTTATGAATGAGAATCCAGAAAAGCCATGGACTTATGAGTTGTTGAGTGGTGATCCGAATATTACAATTGACTTTATCAATGAGAATCCAAATAAACCATGTGATTACAAACAGTTGAGTAGCAATCCTAGCATTACAATGGATATTGTCAGCGCCAATCCAGACAAAACGTGGAATTACACGTAATTGAGCCAACATCGGAACCTTACGTTTGAATTTCTTCATGCCAATTAACAAAAGCCATGGGATTTTTCTCGTAATAGTTTTCATCATTTCAACTACACCGAGTTGTCTGTTGTGACCAAAGGCAAGCGAATGTTGTTGGACGAGTTGCTTCATGTTTTTGATATGCCGCCCAATTGCGATTCGCGTCCTATTTTCAAAACGGTGTTTCTGGTTTCCGTGAATCCATGCAAGAGACCATGTCTTTGGCAAATATATGTTCGTTATATACTAATATGGCCTCCTTGATTTTCAATTTGCACAAACTTCGACGGCCTTTTTTTGAAGACTAAATACTTTTCTTTGAATACCTTTTTCCCATAATCTTTTCGTGGGCCATCTATTCTATCGATAAACAAAATACCCAAATCCTCTTTGTGATCTTTTGAGAATCTAAAAACTTTCAGATAGTCCATTGTCTCCAGTGATAAAGTTGCGTGCCATGAAGCATCTGAAGAGGTATGAGGCGGAACGGCGCCGGGAGGACATCGGCCATGTAAGTTACATGATCGGATCGTGGGACAATGATGTGCGCACCGTGGCACTCCAGTTGGTGAAGAAAATGTATCAGCTCGACTAAAATGTTGTACAATTTATTTTATATTTTGTTTCGATTTTTTTATTGAAATATAGGCACCGCCATCGCGTACCCGAGAAGTTGAACCAAAGACGGGTGCTGTGGGTTCCCGTCCTTCGAGTTTGTTTCATTCAGTCAGCGAATCCAAACAAACCGAAACGAAAATTGAAAATAAAATAACAATTCTTTCAAAATTTTGGCTTCAATTGAGACAAAATTCAGACAAAATCGCTGTATATTCGAAACAAATAAAATGCTGACTTAGTTGGCGGGTGATCAACCTTGCCCATCTCTCAAATCTCAGGTGATAGCCGTTCATCGCCATATCCCATGCTTTTTTGGCAGTTTTGCCCCCATTCGCCCCCCTATCAAACCACTCTTCTCCCTCAGTTTTGTGCATTGACCCTACCAAACTACTTTTTCCCCTCTCATTCTATTTCGATCAGCCTTTGGGGAAACCCTCTTCTACCTTCATCAACTTCCTTCAACATCCTTAAACCTCCACAGCGCGTTGCTTTCCTATTTATTCGCTCTCTGTCGGTTCTACGAAAAGGTTCTTTGAAGTTGATCAATCCGTCAACGTTGCAGATAGATACACCCTCAGCTGCGAACCTGTTCCCACACTCCTACCCACGTCCTAAGCCTCAACTCCATCCAAGCAACGCTCCCCCACAGTTTCCCATCGCTTCCTTCGCTGCCAACTCAGACACGGAGGAACTCGAGACCTGAGACCGGTCATGCTACTAAGGACCCGCGTCTTCTGTCGGCCCTGTCCAGTTCGGATCACAAAGATCTCAACCTCGACGACGACGATCAAGAATGGAACGACCTTAGCGAGGAGCTTGAGAAGGTGGAGGAATCGCCAAAGAAGAAGTCGCATAGCAAGCAGAACTCTGTGGAGGAATCGCCGAAGAAGTCGCATAACAGGCAGAAGTCTGTGGAAGAATCTACGAAGACGAGGAAACTGGTGGCTGTGGAGATGAGCAACAACAAGGAGGAGGAGAAGGAGGAGGAGGATGGGAACGGTTTGCAGGAACCAGCTATGAAGAAAAAGCTTGTTGAGGTGAGCGCCGACGAGGCGCCGCCTGAATCCTGTGCTGAAGCGACGCGTGGGAGGTCCTCAGATTCACCCCCCTCAACAAGGTCCCCCGAAGCCCCGCGGAAGCCCGAGGAAATCCCTGGCCACGGAACCCCAAAGCAACCCTCCCTTCAACGACCTGAACATACGGGTTGCCTGCTGCATGGGCGTCAATGTGGTCCTCTGAAAGGCCGCCAAGAACTGCTTCCATATGCCAAAGTTGGTAATGTAGGTTGGGTGGCGTAAAGCGGGCCGGCAAGGTCAGGATGTGGGGTCGGGTGGTCTTACATACCCTGGCAGCGTCAATGTCCCGGCCGGGGACATAAGTGCCTGAGGCGGTGCTTGTGCCATTTGGAGAGCCGCCGGTCGCAGTTGGCAACAGCGCAGAGGATATGTGTGTGGTTACTCATGGGGGTGAAGGGGGGCGAGGGTGGCAAGGGTGGCAAGGGGAATGTGGAATGGCGAAGGATCAACCGTCGAGTGTTTGGGTGTTTGGCCTAAGGCGCTTGGCTTTTGGCGGCGCCAAGATTTTGTAGGGTTTTGGGAAATGTGACTATTATTGGCAGCTATGGCCAGCTATGTCCAAAAATGATACATTAAAGTACTATGAGCCAAACTATGAGGTCCGGCGTGTATATCTCTTCCTAGAAATGGCCGCAAATTGCCCTGGACCGAAGTAGGCGTCACTCACCTCGAAAAGCTTCCAAATCCCCCTTGATCTCCTGTGTCAATATAGCCTCCTCCCACTCCCCCTACCCCTCCTTGATATTGCGAATTTTCCCGTAGACAAAGAAAGCAAACCCCTCTTAAAAAGGGCGGGGTCGCACGTAGGGCAAGTATCCGGATGACGTATGGCAAAGGTAAGCCCAAGACAGCAAACCCCATTGAAAAACGGCGAGGTTGGGTGGGGTTGCGCGTAGCGCGACAATGAATCTAGTCCCTCATAATGAGACATCTTCAGAAGGACGAGATTATC
>KZ993917.1:0-23714 GCA_003614705.1 Blyttiomyces helicus | reverse complement strand
GCTGCCTTGAGATGCGTGGCCAGTTCTTTGCGTATGGTAAAAAGATTCGATAGCCGTTCTTCGGCCGCAGGATTCCTTGAGGTGGTTGGCAGGGCGATATCGAAGCGCGGGTGGAATCCATAGTTGGCCCAGAAGGGGGTCTGGCCGGTGGATGCATGCTGGGCGTTGTTGTAGGCGAATTCAGCAATCGGTAGAAGATGGGACCAGTTGTCTTGCTGGTAGTTGATCGTACAGCGGAGATACTGCTTGAGGGTCTGATTGGTACGTTCTGTTTGTCCGTCTGTTTCGGGGTAGAAAGCGGGGGAGAGATTTGCTTTGATGCCAAGTAGTTCTAGTAGACGTTGCCAGAAGTTGCTGATGAATTGTGGTCCTCTGTCGCTGATGATGTCCCTTGGAAGGCCATGTAGACAAAAGACCTGCTCAAGTAGAACACTGGCTGCGTCGTTGCTTGTGTTGGTCTTGTTACATGCAAGGAAGTGCGTCATCTTGGTAAGCCGATCTCCGACAACCAGGATGGAGTTGAAACCCTTGGATTGTGGGAGGTCAGTGATGAAGTCCATGGAAATTGAAGCCCATGGTGTGCTTGGGATCGGAGGGGGAGCAGGAGACCCTTGCGGGCATTTCAAGGGGCATTGGACGGGGAGCAGGTGTCATAGGACTGGAGAACCTCCTTAACAGACTTTGCAAGTTGAGGTCACCAGTAGTCGCGGGAGACGAACTCAATAGTCTTCTGGATCCCGAAGTGGCCAGCTGCTAGGGAGTCGTGTTGGCTTGGAGTACTTGGAGTTGCCCAGGCCCACCAGGGACTTGCAGGGGTATAGGAGGTTGTTGTCGAGGGCGAAGTGGTCATAGTCGTCGCGGATGCCAGGAGTTTCGAGTCTTGAAAGGTGGGTGATGACATCGGAGTTGAGTGGGTCATTGGGAAGGTCTTGGCTTATTGTGTTGACGAGGAAGTCATTGAGAGGGAGCAGAGTGAAGGCTTGAAGACGCTTTATACCTAATAGTACTTGCTCTTGATGCGTCCTTGCCTCATCCCCATCTTCTGGGGACAGGAAAGAGCGGGAAGACAAGGGATCTGGCTTCCCTTGAAGACGACCTTCAGGGTAGGTGATGACGAAATCGAAGCGGAACAAGGACATTGCCCATCACACTTGACATTGATTCAGCACGCAAGAAGACATAAGGTAGGCAAGATTCTTGTGATACGAGTAGACAATGACTTGAAGTGTGCCCACCAGAGACTTGGAATGTGGAATGAAGCCGTTGCGAGGTTTTCGTTTGATGTAGGCTTCAAGTGCATCTTGCTCAGTGTGTGAGAGGCCATAGATGGGACCATAGGGTGGTTGGGTGTTTGTTTCCAGGTCGATAGAGCAGTTGTAGGAGCAATGTTCTGTACTGGCTTTGTCAGGGTGAAAGACGTCTTGAAAGTCTTTATACTTGGGTGGGAGCTGCGTGTTTATGGCTGGCTCTGCGACTGGTGTTGGGGACATAGAATAAATAGCCATGACTTCCTTCTTACCACAGAGGGCGGCCAACTCGGCAGCAGAGACTTGATGGATTATGTGGTTCTTCAGGTTAGCTGCGCTTGATGGGAGCTTGATGGCGGAGGACTTGATTTTGTGGGTAGAAGGTTTTTTGAAGTGGGCAGCGGGGCAGATCTGGGGATTATCACTTGATGACTTCTGGAGTGGCTTGAGGGGTGATGGAAACCAAAGGGTGCGGGTTTGCCAATCAATATGTGGCTTGTGGAGCTCCAACCAGCAGAGGCCTAGAATGATTGGATTGCTGGGACAGGAGATGACGTTGAAGGTCACATCGCTAGAGTGTCCTTCCACGATGACCCTGGTTGGCACTGTTTTGTGGGAGACTGCCGCCGATGACCTCAACCGATACAGGGTGGATTTTCTTGATGAGTTGCAGACAATTTTTGGTGGTGAAGTCTGCATCAATGAAGCAAGCTGAGGCACCTGAGTCAAGAAGGGCTGTTGTGGCGTTCTCGCCGGGGTCGGGATGGTGGAGGAACACAGGTAATTCGAAGGCAGGGCAGGTCAATATCTCTGGCAGGTGTTGCATTGATGCTGAACTCAGAGGGAAGCAGCCAGGATGTAACTAACCAATGTTTTTCTGCGCTCTATGGCTGCAGGGGAAAAGATAAGAGGAAATTTGTGAAGTGTTGTAAATAAGGAGCATTATGTTGGAAGCAGTTAAGCCATTGAACACACCCATATCTCTGCCTGATTTTTATAGTTGCAGCTTGCCTCTATGAAAAGCGCACAATGGCTACAGCTTCCTCTTTTCTCTAACAATAATATTGTTGGAGAGACTTTGAACAAGAGAAATTGCGGCGGCGGTAGATTTGGTTTCTATGTTATATGAACAGAAACCAGTTGTATGTCTGAAAAGGGTTCAAGGCCCTTTAATTTCCATTTGGTAAGACAAATTCGTTCTCCTTTCTTTCAGATGAAACACGGTACTGACTTAGTCTAGAACATGTTGACTTAGAAACAAAGCTCTCTTGAAACATGACGAAAATCAAAAGTCCTTGGCATTGAAGAATCAACGACCTGGTGAGAACTTATAGAATCGAAGACAGGAGTGAGATTATCAATGACTTGAAACAATCCCACATGTCCTGCGATGTATGCAATGATTTCTATAGATAAACTTACACATTGAAATGGCTTAACCAGTTGAAGCTCTGTCTATTGACAGACTTAGCTGGCCATGGCTTGAAGCCATTGATCAACTTTATCTACACAGCCCTTTCATTAAATATTGATTTACAACACTCCCTCTTGCCCGAAGGTTGGAACAAAATGGGAATGTAAAAAGTCAACAGGTGTCTCATTAAACCTTCGTCTACCGAAAGGACCCCAGCACAAACCAAAAGAGCGCAGCCAAGAAACATAGACATTTCTCCCCCAATAATTAGAAAATCTCAACGATTCCCTTTGAAAGGGAAATCCAAAGGACACTGAAGATGTGAAAAGAAAGGATACTATTAACTCCCTCTGAACTAAATAGTGGTGAGCTTGTCAAAATAGAGAAACACAGCACATGCCTCATATGGTTTGGAAACATTGGAACGTGGCAGCAGGGAGGGCCTTTGTACAGGTATCCTCGACGTTGTTGCAAGACTGAACCTTAGCTACTTCAGCAACTCCCTCTTCTTCTAAGTCATGAGTGAAGAAGAACATAGGTCGGATGCACTTAGTTGCGTTTACTTTAATGAAACCAGCTTCATTTGTGCAAGGCAGGCAACATTATCTTCGCAAAATATAGTAGGATTATAGTTGTCAACCTAGCCATCAGATGTGCGGATATTAGAAATAACATCGCCCAACCAAACACATTTGCAACTCCCAGCATAGAGCGCAAGAACTTTGGCGTGATAGGTGTAGATGGCAACAAGTGTCTGTCCACCAGAACGGTAAGAAATAGCAATGCCATCGTTTTCAAAGACATGGCGGTTTGAGAACAAAAATAATGCGGATCACAGAGATAACGTGATGAATAGCGCCTTTTTGGACTCATTCGTAACCTCTTTATCTTTCATTATTAGGGTGGGATTTGCTGTTGGGACTGACTTAGAGAAATGTTGCACCCAGTCATGAGATCACCAATGGCGGAACCTCATTTGTTGCCAGTCCATCTCTCGGACTTCATGCGTCACGCTAATGTTTGACCTCGGGGTGACTTTCCTCTCAGTGGGACATTCCAGTACCTTCTTTAGCATCCCCCATGTACATTGTACGAAGGGATGACCGACCTACCTGTGGCCCATAGTCGGACTCCTACCCCTCAATCAGAGCTTCACTTTCTCCCTAAGCTGCTATGGTTCCGTTGTGTGTCCAAGGCTTCTGGAACTCTCCTTCCCAAGTCCAAACCTAGGCTCTCCTTTAAGTTGATAGTAGTATTTTGCCTCCGTTCTCAGCTGTGCCGTAATAGTGGGCCAATCAACGTTGGTTCCTTACATGGTAGCACTGCCCCGTTCTTTCTTCACCTCTGTTTGTAAGCAACTCAGCAAGACCGGACACTCTGGTGTAGGCCATAGCGTTGGGACCCTCAGAGACCATTAACGTATCAAGGGTCTACAAGAAGCTACTCAGTTACTGATAGATCCGCAGTTGGACCGGGAGCGGGTTTGGGGGATCAGGCCCAGAAGCATGTGGGCCAACCACTGCCCCTGCACCTGAAGCAACGGCTCCACCCAAGACACCCCCATCGACTTGGCCAACATCAACGCTGCCTTCTCGCCCAGTCATACTCGCCGACCACTCCAACACCCCCTTTAAAAGGCTCTTTAGGGAGGTCCGTGCCGGCAGACCCAAGGTGGTCAAGAAGCACCACAGCCTTGACTAGAGCATCCAAGTTGTAGCAAATTTTGTTTCCTCTACAAACCACTACCTGGAGGCATAACAAGCAGCCATTTGGCTGCCAACGCCCACAGTCTACCCTCTCACCAGCAAGGAGAAGGCTGACAAAGCCACCCTTACTTCCTTGGTCAAAGAGTCCATGAAACCTATCATTGTGAATCCTCTCGTCATCCACGCCCACTTCAACTGAAAGCTGGGAAGGATCCCGGTCGAGTTCAGATGCAACAAGCTGGTAGGCTCCTAGATTTTTGTGGCCGAGCATTGCTTCTAGGTGGGCAGATCCTCTCGACCACTTCAAGCAGACCTTGCTCCCGTAGAAAGTCCAACTGACCTATTTACATGACTCGTGCCCACATCAGCCTGGGAGACCCAGTCCCTAAGAGTATAGAGGATTTCAAGGCTCTGCCTTTCATCCTCACCTTTATCATATAAAATATTATTGTCTTCCTCCCCGTTGCCAAGTACTCCCAGGGTCTCAACATTACTTGCCCTTGCCACGTGACCTGCCATCGAATTCAAAGACCAAGGGCGGAACTTCAGCAAACCTTTGCAAGCGATCCTCTGTGAGTGAGTGGGAAACAACTTTTGCACCTGAATCTGCAGAATACCGGCCCTGTCCTTGCCTGCAAGTTTCTGCTTGAGACTTGAGCAATGAAGACAAGACCTGCAGACCGGAGTTCCCGCGGGTTTAACAGAAACAATGTCCCACTGGTTCTTGAAGATATGGCATCACGGGAGTACCACCAGGTCGTCCAGTGCAAACATGTGCACTATAGTGGCGACCCAGAGGTGTTAGAGGTCTATACCACAGGCAGTTTTCCATGGAGCACCTGCACTATGCTATCTCCACCGTGCTGGTGCTCGCCTGCCTCGATCCCAGCCTTGAGACATATGTATTCTATGTGGCCTCCATCCACCCTCTCAGAATATGGATTGCACAGTGTGCCAAGCACGATGACGCAATCCCTCTCACAGCCCTGAGAAACTTTTCTCAATTCCAACCAAACTTGCACTTCATCCTGAAAATGAAGCCGCCCGAGCTGAACTACACTTGTCAAATTTTGGAAGGCTAACGGACCCGACCTCATTGGTACCCAATTTCAAGCTATCACGAATCATATGTCCCTCATCTACATGAATACTCAGCCAAAGGTCAGCCGCCGACAAGCCGGTTGGAACAAAGAACTCCTGGAACAAGACTTCTCCATCATGTACCTACCAGGCGTTTCAACAAAAGTGGCAAGGTTTGCTCCTGAGCCGCGTAGTATGCCCCAAAGTGCATCAAATGCCAAGAGGGAATTAAGATCCTCTTCAGCATCCTACTCATCTGCAAATTCCATGCGCTCCCAGTATATTAAATTGCCAATGACTTTACCAACACAGAGAAGGCACAAGTGTGCCTCAAATACATGACAAGCGATGACCACTCACTCGAACTCAAAGATAACGCGCCAATGTCCAGAATGAGAACTCCAAGCCAAGTGACTTCCGCAAGTTTAAGGTCAACGAGAACATCCTCTAGTCCAATAGACGACTCTATTCTCTATTCTCTGGACGCGCAGATCAATAATAGACTGGTTCCTTGACCAGATTGCAGACAGTGGCCACCTGGGTCAGAGGTGGACCACCAAGAAGACTGCCACGAAGTACTGCTGGCCGTCCATGCTAGCAGAAATCAAGCAGTACCTCACCAGCTGCCTGGACTATCAATACTTCAAGAATTATAAGCAAAGCCACATCTTCATCCATCCTCCACCAGTGCCCCATACCTCTGATTCCATGCCTTCGTAATACCTGTGGCCTTTGGTCTTAATGGGGAGCTAGACAACTTCTGCTTCTTCTTGGTTGGCTACTTCTCCCCTCGGATTGTCCTTGCACCAACCAACTTGGTATGGACTGTGCAAGTCCTGGCGGTCATTTTCAACTCCCATTTATACATCCAGGTCGGCTGCACTTTGGTCTTCATCACCCACTACGAAACAAAAGTCATGTCAGCATTCCGGCAAGCAATCAACAAACTTGCCGGCATCCAGGAAAATGTCGTGCAAGAGCAAACAAATGATCCAGACAGTGAAGAAGGTCCTCAAACTATACCTTGACTGAACTGCCAACAACTGGTCCAGGCTGCTAACGTGCTTCGATTTCCACATCCACGCCACGCCTAGCGCAGATCTTGACCTTTGCCTGTTCTCCACCAAGCAAGGCTATGTCCTCAACTCTCTCATATTCAGAAGACCGCGCGAACGATCCCAGTCATGGCATCAGCTTCTTGAGTTCTGCCAAGAACAGAAAGACTCAGAGCTATTGTCGAAGTTGCCATCCTGCAAGTAAAAGATCGGTACGACAACTCCCACAATGAGAACTGCAACCTGATCTTCTGCGAAGTTGGAGACCCAGTCCTCCTCAACACCACAGCTCAAGACCTCCCTGCCGGATAAGCTTATTGCTTGCTCGGTATGCCCATTCAAGATAATCCCTAAAACCCTACAGGCTGGACATCTTGACAAGGGTCATCCACCACATCTGCGCATACTTCCACATGAACATCTTGAAGTTCTTCATCCATCCACACTCCTGCATCCACTGTAATACCATCATCTCATTGTAACCTGTTGCCATTGGCATCAAAGGCAAAGAAAAATAGATCATTGAGAAATTGTCAAAATGCGAACAACAGATATAGGAATCCTACGTTCAACTGTACTCTGTCTAATGGCTCAGCCGCACAGACTACCAATGGCTCAAAATTGAAAATATCAAGAACACCAAAATTTACCAAACTGTCTTGATGAACAAGCCTGCCTCTTCTTTAAGGTCTTCCCTATTCTCCATCGGTCTCCTCTGTCTAGCTCTGTGAAAATCCTCAACCACGAAGCACAACGAACTCCCGATTCTGACCTGAGTTTTTTTTGAGGTGTGTCAAATATGATTGGAAACAGGAGGAGCATGCACCTTCGAACCGAGAGCGCTATACCTTCCAATTGGGAAGACTAAAAACCCCAGGACTACTGGGGAGCTCTCCTAATGTAGCCTGGCTATACCCCAAAAGTTTCACTTGTGACAACTCAGAGAACAACTGTGCCCAATACATTGAAAGAGGGAAATCAGAATTCTCTAGGACAACAAGAGATTTCGCCTGTGAAGGCTCTGCGATCTCTCAGAAGTATCGATCTTGACAACATGGAGAAACACTATGGGAATAATGTAGCAAGGGGGAAATCAGAAAACCTGAAAACAACAGGAGAGTTGCCTGTGATGGCATGGCATTCCCCTGAAGTATCGCTTGTGACAATCCGGAGAAGGACTTTACACAATTTGTGACAAGAGGAGCCAACGCCTTACAAACTAGCATATGAGACATTGGAAGAGGGAGGATGGAAACCCCTAGTGCACTACAGTTGACTGTACTAGGCTCGACGACACCCTGGTTGCAAGCGTGACGCTGACCTGAGGATAACGGTGAGCAATGCGTTGCAAGAGGGTTGTCAGATTATCCTGTAACCCTAACTTGACTCGTGTGGGTTTAAAGGATCGCATACTGGCATATATCAGACTATGTAGCCGAAGTTCCTGCAATGCCATGCCTTGAAGTGTCATGATCCAAACCTGTGGCACATGGCCTGACCCACAGCCATGGTACAGTTCATGACCTGGAGCCACAGTGCAGGCCTTGATCCAGAGCCATGGCACTTGGTTACCTTATAGCAAGACCCCTATGCCCTATTACTCTGGATACCCTCTATCACATCCCCAATCCAAACCACAACCCCAATCCCCCGGACAGCCCCAAACTAGCGCACAGCCCCAATCCATGCGACATCCCCAAGCCCTAGCACAGCCCCAGTCCCCAGCACAGCCCCAATATCCAGCACGGCCCCATTCCCCAGCACAGCCCCAACTCCCAGCACAGCCCCACGCTTCCTCTAAAAATAGATCCCTGTATCTCTCCCATTGTAAATTATCCTGATCAACACCAGTCCTGGGCACTACAATCTAGTCCCCTGCCTCCAAGACCCCTTCCTGTCTAGAATCCTCCAGCTCCTCTCCTCTCCCTGCCTCTTATTGCTTGCACATAGGCAACCCCCCTTTCCGAGTCCTGTCATGAAGCCCACACACTCAACATCCCACCATCAGGCCTGCTGCCTCTGACACACAGTCTCTCCAAATCCAGTTGCCACTACTTGATGACTTCAATGTGGTCTTCTCAGAATTCTTGGCAAGAAACAGCCTGCCTCCACCAGGATATGGGCACTCCAACAGGGATCACAACCAGCTTCAACCTACGCCGCTGCGTTCTGCCACCTCGCCTGCAATGTTCCCTGAGGAGATGCCCCGTCATCAATCAGCTTTGCTTTGGGCCTATGGGGTGACGACGTCAAGGATCTGCTGCTGATGATGCAGGATCCTGCCCCACCTTTGGAAACCATAACGCGAGCTGTTCGCCGAGACCCACGCCTATACAATCAACACCAAGAGAAACGCAATCAATCACACTATGGTCACCTGCCACAAGCAACTCAAAGCTACCACCCAGCAGCCATCAACGACGATCTGATGCAAGTCTACACAATGAACGTCAAGAGTCTCATTGAACAAGAGAAGGAACACCAACATCAATGGAACCTCTGCCCCTGAGGCATCCCAAGTCACTTCTACCGTAACATCAAATCAACCTTTGCGAACCCTCAGACGATGAAGCTGGGACTTGACCTTGTCCAGCAAAAGTAGTGGCCATGTGACTCAACAACGACATCAGCCCCACTGAACATGGGCCCCTCCTACTCTTTGACCCAGGCTCTGCCTTCCAACTGCCTTCCGTCTCCACCAGCACGACTCCGGCAAGGCCAGCACTGCAACCCCTCTTGACTCAGGTGCATCAGCGTCCTTCATCAATCAAGACTTCCCCACCAAACATCATCTGCAACTCATCTACTAAAAAAAATCCACCCTTTCTTGGTTGTGGTTGTTGACGGCTGCATCTTCTCCTCTGGGGAAGTCTCCCATAATACGGTGCCCACTAGGGTCATTGTGGAAGGACACTCTAGCAGTGTGATGTTCGGCGAAAATCTGCTGTCACAGCATTCCAGTCCCTCTTGGTCTCCACAATCCACCTATGGATTGGCCAAGTTGCACCCTTTGGTTTCCGGCACCCCTCATGCCACTCCAGAAGTCATTGAGCCATGTCACACGATTATCCCGCGACCCTCTTTAAGGTCCCTCCTATCCACAAAATGAGGACCTCCGACATCAAGCTGCAGTCGAGTGGAGCAACTTTCAAGAACCCTGTCCAGAACTGCCTCATCGGTCAAGTCTCCGCTCCCTAGGTGGTCACCCTCTTTGACAAAACGGAATTCATGGCTATTTCTGTTGTCTTCTCTTCACCAGTTGCACAACCTGCCATGTGCACGTGGCTCACTTCCAAGTACCTAGACTTTTTAGACATCTTTGACCCGGATAAAGTGCGTACACTACCAGAAGATTGCTCCTTTTACTGGGCCATTAACAAAATGCCCAGCCTCCCTATGGTCCCATGTACATTCTCTCACCCACTGAGCTAGATGCCCTTCACCCCTACATTAAAGAAAACATCGCAATGGGCTGGATCTGACATTCCGATGACCAGCCAGCACACTGTTCCTCTTAGACAAGAAAAATGATGCCCCCCCCCCCGCATGTGCGTTGACTACTGCGGGCTTAACAAGATCACAATCAAGACCTGCCACCATCTTCTATTGATCTCCAGACTCCTTGAAGGACTCGGCTCTGCTAGCGTCTACACTTAAACAGACCCCTGTGGGGCCTACAATCACATGCCCATCAAGCTTGGCAAGGAACCGATAACTGCCTTCCTGACCAGATACAGCCACTTTGAGTATACGGTCCTGCCCTTGGGTTGCACTTACACTCCCGCTGTAATCCAGCAGTTGGCGAACAAAGTCTTCTGCTAGTACCTTGACAACTACGTGGTGGTCTACTTTGATGACATCCCAGGCTTGTCTAAGAGGAAGGCTGATCTGACTGCAACCTATGCCTAGTCCTATTCTAAGCCGGTTCTCTGCAAGACATTACCCAAAGACTGGCCTTACACTGCAAGTAAGTACCTAAATAGATGGGCCGTTTCTCATTCCTCCCCAGAGACGCTACCCTCCTTACCTACACGCCTGGTTTGGGCACATGAAACATCACTGAGGTATACGCCCACTTCCATATTAATATCCTTAAACTGTACTTACACCCCGCTACCTCCCCATACTGCAATGACTTACCACACCTCCTTCCCAACCCAATTCAAATCCTTGGTAAGGACAAATGTTACAATAAGTGTATCATTGTCCGACGAAACAAGAGTAAAGCCATGAAGAGCCTAAAGTACCAACAAGAACACGAAGGCAAATGGCTTGGCTGGCCCAACAAAGCCACTCTCAAGGAGCCTTCCAAAATGATCAAGGACACCGCTACCGAAGGCAAGTGGGTACACATGCATTGTTTCCAAATCAGTTAGCGCCTCTTTAGGTTAATCACCCCTAGTACCAGAGACAGAGTTGCTGCATTCTTGGCAGTGAAGTTGCTCCAATGCTTGTTAACCGGAAGCAGGTTGATTTCAAAGATATGAAGGGTGCTAACACAGACTTCCATCCCCTTCTGGTGTTTGGCAAGCGTACTATGACAGGCAAGAGAGGTGATCAGCTTTTATGTTGAACCGTCCCGCCAGATACTATATGGAAACGTCGTATTCCTGGATTTCTTTGATCCGACAGGCCTGTCTCGTGCTAAGCTTAGGCTGCGTGCTCAGGAACACAAGGGAGTTTTGGTCTACGAGGTCAGAAGTGGATGCCTATGAGATTATGACAGTTGGTTTCCAGCAGTTTGACAAGCACAAGCAGTTCCTTCACATGCACCAGGTAGTTTAACTCTGGCAGCTTCTTGTTTGGGCTGAAGTACGAGTTTAGACAAAGTCTGTTGTGGTGTAGGAGGTCTCTGATGGTCGTTGGCAGTGGTTTTCTGATTGGGTTGTTGCCCTTGGCCGGCTGAGCAATCAGTCTCCAAATGGCGTAACGGGAGGCATCAACAAAGAAGTAGATCTCGAGGCAGGAATCAAAAAAAGCGAGCACTGGTGCGGTGGAGATGGCATAAGGGAGGTGCTCTCATGTGAACTGCTTGCATTCTGTCCAGACGCAGCGCCTCTTTTCTGACTGCAGTTCCAAGGGCAGGTAGGCAATCTCTGAATAGTGGTCACTGTGGGGAATGAGGTAGTTGGTGAATCTAAAGTAGGACTGGATGTCAATGGTGCTCCACAGTAAATCCCATTCGAGAACGGTGGCGATTTCGGAAAACACAGTGGAGATGATGTTTCGTTCGACCTGGTGACCGCAGAACTTAATTTCTTCTTTGCCCCAGAGGCACTTGCTCAGTTTGATGCTGAGTTCTTGCTTCAAGAGGATTCCCAGGAATTCTTTGACATGCTGATGCGTTCTTCTTAGGTCCGTGAGTAAATGAGAATGTCGTCAAGGTACGAGATCACAAACTTGTCATATACATTACGGAGGATGGCATCTATGAAGCGTTTAAAGCATGCAGAGATGTTTGATAGCCTGAACAGCATGACTAAGAACTCAAAGTGGCTGTATCTGGTCTGTCCTCTCGAAGGTGTCATCGATGTCTTTCATCCGATGGCAGGCTTCTCTATCGTCAACAAGGGTGGAGTATTTAGCTTTGTCAGGACTCGTACAATGGCTCTCGATCATGACAGCTCCTCCTCTTCTAGCTACGAGTTCCAGGAGAAAGAGACTTGTGCTTTATTGGGTTTTGCTAGCGGAACTCAGCTACCTTCTCTGGGGTGTTTGCCAGATGTGCTACACCCTCTCAGGCTTCTTCGCTTGCACTGTAACCCTTCTAGTCAACCTGGTAGTGAAGATGTCGCCACAGGATGTTGGAGTCCTCGATTCGCTCACCTTGTACTTCGATTCTTTGGCAATCTTGACACCTGAGAGTGGTGGCGGAGTACGACCAGGGATGGCTGTAGGCTGATATAGCTCGAGGAGGGAGACCTTGGTGGATGGCCTAGGAGAATGTGATGGCGGCGCCCTTCGGTCCCTACTGGCCCTTGCTGACTTTGCCCTGGGAACCAGCACACAGCTTGGAGGCGCCATTGGCAAAGGTGAGGAGGTCAGTTGCGAAGACGTGGTAGTGGGAGTCCAGTACATCCAGGATGGGGCCAGGGTTACGGCTGGCGATTTTGTAGTTGATGGTGACGTCGATGTCAGCATAAAGGGCGGTGGGGGAGGTCTATGTCATGGTTATTGTAATGATCGCAAAGGGCGTGATGGCAGCGGAGGTGGCACCCGCATGGCAGCAAAGGCGGGAAAGGCAGCAGCAATGCTCGAGATGAATGTGGGGGAGGGAGAGGCTGTTGTTTTCGAGGGGAAGAGGTCACGGAGGACAAGGTGATGGTCCTGGTGTCTTTTATGCTATTCTATTTTTGGCCCAGAGCTTGTCAGCGACAGCGAAGGCACGCTAGGTAACGTTTTGTTCCAAACATCAGCCCGGCGGGAGGAAGGAACCTCAAGCGTATTGTAATTGGAGTTGCTCAAAGGGAGTGAAGAGGAATGCACCAGTGAATGAAGGTGCCCATTTTCCTCAGGTTGGGTGGGTGCTATTTAAAGCAAAAAGGTCAATAGGCCATCAACTCCAGAACCTGAGGACAATCCCAAAACTAGTAGACAACTAGTAGACTAGTAGACAACCCTTAAGAAATTAGTATTGTTAGAAATTAGTATTAGTATTGCGCCTTCCCTCACCTTCCTGTAGCTGACTCCACACTCATGAAAAAAAAGATCGACTGTGCGGCCGAGCTGAAGATGCCCTAGCCTAAAAGAGAGCTTCATTTACGACCATCGACCCCGCCAGGGCAGCTGGATCATCAGCTTGCGGCAAACCGCGCTTGTCGGCGACAGCATGAGGCATCTTCGGACCAAAATCAACTGTTGTTACTGGGCGCGTCGACATACACAGGTCAAAGGCGGAGGAAAGAGTGAACCCGTGATACGAGGGGTATGGTGAAAAGCGAAAAGAAAGGAACGGGATCCGCGCTCTAGCTCCTTCGTCGCAACAGGTTCCGCGGGTCTATCCGCATCTTTCCGCTTGAAGAAAAGTGGGAGGCTGGGACCGTCACATTCTGGGGATCTGTTGGTTCTGGGGTGGCGGCAAAGTCGTTGGCCTTGGAGAGGTTCAAGGTTTTGGGGAATGGACATCTGAACGCGCGCGCTTTGCGTTAATTCGTTCATTCTTCATTACTCTTTCCCCTTTCGACCTGTTTCCTGGGAGGTCCACGGATTCGGCTTTGTCGCGTCGTTCCCATCGAAGTTCTTTAGTTTTCTGGTGCCCGTTCCTGGGCTTCCTCATCCGCCCCTCGTTCTTGTAAAGTCGTCCCACCCTCGGTTAGAAATGCGATGTTGGAGGGACGTCTGAGCGGCGTTGTGAGGGCTCAGCAAATGCTTTTCTGCGAGTCATGGGAGGGAACGATTGTTGTGTCTCGACTCTCGATGTCTTTTCTTTTCAATGGGGAGAAGGAAGGACAAAGACTGACGCGCATAAAGCTCTTCCGACTGCATGATCGCCAACTTCTTCCAAGCGGAGCGCAGTGCATCTTGGCCTGCACGGCGAGGGAACGACCGAGTGCGCAACAACCACGGAAATGGAGCGGTTTCGCATGCCCTCTTTCGGAATCAGAAGAAAGAAAGAGGTGCAGCCACCCTTCAGATTTCTGGCAGGGGGAAAAGTGAAGAGAAATAAATGCTTTGAGAGCACCTCAGGCAGACTCAGATGCACTTCTTGCCCATGTATTTTCAGGCTGTTTACTGAGGGGATCGGGTTAGGTTTCCCCGCCCACCTCAGACACCCCCACATCCCCCGCCCTCGCCCCCACCCCCGCCCCCGCCCAGTCCTCCTCCTCATCCGCCACAAAGGGCGCCGTAAAACACATCGTGCGCGTCAGCCTCGCCGACGCGTCACAATCCCCACCTCCTGAGCCCCCACCCCCGCGTACCCATCAACCGCGTCCCCGTCCTCCTCCACCTCCTCCCTCGACGATCCCGCTCCACCCTGACCCAGGAATGGCTCCACGGGTCCATCCGCATCTTTCCGCTTGAAACCTGCGCGAGGCGGGGATTGTTGCGTTCTGGGGGTCTATGGGTGGTGGGGGGGCGGACAAGTCGTTGCGGTTGGAGAGGTTAAGGTGTTGTAAATGGGTAGAGAGCTGAGGTGCGCAGGGGGGGGGGGAGGAGGGGGAGGGCAAGGGGGGAGAGTCGGGGGGGAGAGTCAGAGTTTTTTTTTTTTTTTTGATCTTGCTCCTCCGGATTAGGCGGTGTTGGGACGAGAGGGTTATTTCTGATGCCTAACCGATATGATGCTATCAACTCGGCGAATCTACTCGACCCAGACGGGAGTCTCGCAGCAAATCGGGCACGTTTGCAGCTCCAAAACACCGCCGAAACTCATCGTTGCCGACGAACACGTTCTTGAACGAAGCAGACGAGGACGCCCGACGACAGGTCAATCCTGAGTCCGCACCCAGACGATTCTCAAATTACCCATGACTTACTCCTTCCATTCCTTCCACTCACAGTCCCGCGCCCCAAACCCCTCCTCCATCCCCCACCCCTCACCCTCCTCCTCACCCGCTCTCCCACCCTCCTCAACAACACCCTTCCGCGCCCCCTTCGCCTCAATCCCGGAAACCCGCACGCCGTCTCCTGCACCCGAGCCCCGCCCACCCCAGACCCCGCACGACCATACTCGCTCCAAATACTCTTCTTCCGCGCAATCGCTTCAATCGTGCTCGAAACCCCTCATTCAAGCCATCCTTCTTGATCTGCCCGCGTCTCGCCTCGAACTATTGCTGCCATCACCACCGTCGGCTCCACGTCCACGACAGAGGGGTGATCCAGTGTGCTGGGCTTGGGAGGAACCGTGGTTGGATTGATGTGTCTGACCCCCTCTCGAGGGGTGGGGAGGAAATTAGACTGGCGTATCTGAATATGCGCCTTTTGCGACGAATGATGCGTGTTTTGTTTGCCGTTCGTTGCTGGGCTGGTTCCGCTCTTGGGATGGTTCCTGAGAGGTCGCCAGAGCCCGCTTGCGTTCCCCATCACGTTCTACTGTTGTGCAAGAACGTGCTTATCCGCGATGTTTTAGAGGCGTCTGGCGTCTGAGCTTCTTTTCTGAGATACATGGGAGGGAAGCATCAACTACAGAGTCTCTGTTTCTTGTTGCCGATGTGAGAGAGGAGGGGGGGGACGACCAAGAATGACGCGTACCACTACATCTTCCGACGGCACCTCCAACTTCAAGCGGCTTTTTTTATTAGCTGCCTGGCGCGGGAAGGAGCGAATGACGAACAATCGCGGAGAGAGGCGGTTTCGGAGGCCCTCTCAGGAAAAAACGACACGTGCAGCTTTCCTCCACCTCTCTGGCAGGCGGAAATCAGAATGGGCTCTGATGCTCTCTGAAGCCGCCAAGAACCATCAAACAAACGGGAATGAGTGATGAGATCCTTACCCGTATGCCTCATCACTCTCACCATCATCCTCCGCATATTGCCGGTAAGCTTCAAACACTCGCATTGGTGCTTTGGGTCAGCCCTCGCCCAATGTGTGCCGAGCCATTGCCTGCCTTGAAGGCTGACTATCGAATGCGGTCGGGCGAGGGGGCCGGAAGCGAGCGACGGGCCTGAATCGTTGGGCGGGTCGGCAATAATAGCGGTTGCTGAACCAGTGAAATTCTGTCGAAACAGACGGGAGTTGTTGGTCTCTGAGCACGGCAGAGATCACTCGTCAGCTTATCCCCCTTCTGACAAGCCTTGCCCCATCGCCGCTTTGGTCAACGACGCCGAGGCCAGCGGTGAAAACAAGGCCAGCGGTGAAAACAACAAGATATACTTCAACAGGAAAGACTTCCATCTTGGCATATAACGGATGTAAGAACGAATCTATACCAAAGGTCCTGATACACAAGGGGCTACGCAGTAAGGGGGTCAAGTAGGGGATGAGGTAAAAGCTGTATCAGGCGCTTGCAGGGCAGAAGAAGAATGGTTTGACGTCGATGCAGGCAACGGGGTAGGGGGCAGGGGGCCAGAGGACCGTGTACGAAGGAGTCGGGACACCAGCGATGATGTTCGGGCAGGTAGCCCCAACCTCGGGCGGGCTGGTGCTGCTGATGAAATCGCAACCATAGCCAAGATTTGTCGACTGCTGGTAAGCGAATCCGGCAATGTCTGATTTTGTTGATGAAGGAAATGACAACGGGTGAGTCAAACCGCGAACATGGAATAGTGAAACAATCGGTCCACTGGGCAGGCAGAAGTAACGAAAGACACTCTCATCCACCGACGTTAACAGTGAGGAGCGAGTGGGTGGTGATGGGCAGGGAAGTTACACCCGGGGCGACCGCGGCTGTGACAAAATCAAAGGTGTATGATGCCCCGTTCTGCGTGACATTCAGCGGGAGCGCAGAGGAGTGGACGCCCTTCTGGCCGGCCTCGAAGGCGTAGGGAAAGGCATCGGGGAATTTAAAGTTGATGGTAGCGAGGGGAAGGTTAGAGACGGCGTTCATGGGGTTCAGGGTCGCATTGGCTGCCGCGTCGGCCGGAAGAAAGATGGTCGCGTCAACGTCGCCCCGCTCGGCACCGAAATCGTCGCGGACCTGCTCTTCATCGAGAGCTTCACCACCCCGACCGACCACAAGTGCGCCATCCAGCTCGACGTCAATAACCCTTCGTCAACCACCAAATCTGCTAAGCGACAAGACAACTAAATTATCTCTTCCCTTTATTGTTGCAGAGCGCGAGTGGATCCGACGGGGGTGGTGCCGTTGCTGTTCTGCTTTGACCCCGCGACCGAGAGACCGACGCCGCTTAATCCAATGGCGGACCCGTCGTCGAGGCTGGAGTTAGCCGCGTCGTGCCGGACGCGGCGCTTGAGGTTCTGGAGGGATGATATGAGGCTACCAGCGATTGTCTTCTTGGCAGGTTTTGACTCGGATAAAGAAACTGCGTTTTGCAGTGGTGCGGGGAGCGGATGTTATGAAATCATGCGAATGGGCGTGGAAGAAATTGGCGGGGAAGTGAATTAAGACATCTCACCTGGGGAACTGGGCGAGGAAGCGAGAAAAGTTGAGAGCTACTCGTCCTGAGCCAAGACGTTAGTCGAGCGTCCTTTTGCTCTGTCTTAATCAGAGATGCCAGAGGATCGTCAATTGAGAGCCGTCGATTCGAGATAGGGGGAGGTGGAGGGGTCTAATTAGGCATCACAGCGAAAAGAACATTGGGATCTGACCTTTGGATAGCCCGGCGCTTTCCGACATCTTGTGCATGCTCTTGGACCGCTTCAATAGTCCCTTTCGCCCTCTCCTTTCGGCCTTCCCCCCGACGTCCGACTCTTCTGGAGTGTCTCGCCCGCTCCCGTCATCAGTGTCTGTTCCCGTCTCCGCCGGCTCCCGCGTGCACACCCTCCAAGACGGCCGCAAGATTGTCCTCGCCTCCCGCGTCCACGAGTTCCTCTCGATCGCACAGCAATCCTACGACATTTCCGTCTGCTCTCTCGGCGAACAGTCGTACGTCCAGCAGGTCGTGACCCTCCTCGATTCCGGCCGCACCCTCGACCCGCCCCAGCCATGGATCCGCGGCCTCGCTTACTCTGCTCGTGGCGAGTACCTCCACATCGCGTCGTCCCCTCAGCCCAACAGGCCCCCGAAGGACCTCGCGTGCTTGCTTCCGTTCTCGTGCGTGGAACACGAGGGAGGGGTTGGGCTGGAGGCGCTTATTTTGGACGATAATGCTGGGATGTGGCCGGCGGAACAGCAGGGGAACACTCTAAACATAGTGATGGCGCCGCAGCTACTCGTGAAACGCTCCGCCGCACACCCCACTCTCGATCAAACATACCAAGAGGAATATCTTTCTCCCGAACGTACCGCCCGGGCTCGTTTCCGACCACCCGCACAAGGGTATCGTCAAGATCCAGGACGAGCGGAATCTTGCGGGTGCGAAGAAGTTCGTCGACGCGGGCGTGGATGATCTTCGCGATCTCGGATGTGCGACAGAGGTAACCAAAGAGTTTTCTAGATATATGGGGTCTATGTGTCAGGGAAAGATTTCAAAACATGGGATAGCACAGGCCCTGGGTAAATCTGCTAATACTTACGTTCTCTCCTTTGTCGGCTTCAAATGAAGCTCCCAATCGTCCCCCGACGCCCCCGAGGTTTCTTTGATCTTGAAGCATGCCGTCTACGATGATGAAACGAGGTTATATATAGCCCTAATATATGAGACCTTTTATCCATTTCTTCAATAGTGACACAAGTCACACTCTTACCTTGCGCATTCCCGCGAGCTCCTGAAAAAACGGATGATCAGGTATTGGCCAATCAAACACGAAGGAATAACTCATCTGGTACTGCTGCATAATGTTGAAGTATGAGCGCGGGAGGACCTTGTCGAGAACGTAGCGACTTTCGAGGAGAAAGGAATGGCCTTCACGCAAGGGGGACACAGCGTGTGCCACGAGGACAGTGGATTCGGTGGATGACGCGGGGAAAAACACCGTTGGCCGCCATTCCGAGGGTATAATCGTGGTGCCGGCGGTATAGGTCAGGGTGGTCCCGGGTTCTTGTGGCACGGGGGGAACGGCGGTCGGAGGCGGTAGTTGTTGGGGGACGGTGATACTCGCTAGATAAAAGGCGGAGATATTTGAGGACGGGGATGATGTCGGGCGTGCTACTGGAGAAGGAAGGCAACTTCCTACATACGGGTCATTGGCGGCGGGCGTTGTGGCGCTCGCATCATGTCTGAGAAATTCAGGAGCAAGTATCAGTAATAATTGACTATCAAAACACGCCGAACGGGGATGACTCTGGAGAAGCTAATCACCTAAACTATCCGGACCGTCGGGGTTTTTTCGCTTTCGTGCGGCGGAAGCGCTAGGATCGTAGAACCCTAGCAAGTTCGTGAAGCCCTCTTTGCCGATCTATTCGCGTGGGAAGGGAGAAGTTCCAGAACATGATAAGTCGTAGTCGACGCGTCGGACGATATGGAAGCAGGCCCCCGGGCCCGCTACGAGAGGTGAGGGAAAGTAAAGGGCAGGGAGCGAGGAAAGTAGCCCACCTCTGGCCGTTCGGACGCGAAGATGGAAAATAAATATCGCGACTGCCCTCCCTTGTGCCATCTCTTTATGCCCTCCCCCTCCCCCCCCGCTGCGAAGTCCGGGCTGTTCCAATTCCCGCGCTCACTCACTCACCTTGACAAAATTCAACAAGGACTCAGTATCCATCTCGTCCGCCGGCGCACTGGGCCGTCTCGAGTCCGGCCCCATCCCGACCATCGGCGGGCGTTGCGCAGTTGCCGGCCCCGCGCGCATGGCGCGGTCTCGCTCATAGTCGGCGAAACCCGCGCCGACGTCGCTGCCCCGGCGCGGGCCGAGCTGGGACGGGGTCTGAGGTTTTGGGGAGTTGAGTTGCGGGGTGTGGGCGGAGGAGGAGGAGGTTGGGAAGGGGGACTGGGGGAGTGCGGAGGAAGTTGAGGAGGCGACGGAGGTGGAGGGGGATTGCGGGACTCTTGTTGAGTTTTGGTTCGCGTTATTTGGGCGAGTGGGCAGCTGGTGGTGGTGTCGAGCGACGGCGATAGACGGAGGAGGGTTTCCGCGGATGGACATTGTTCGTTAAAGTCCCAATAAAAGTCAAACTCTGGCGGTCGGAGGAGAAAGTAGAGCTTTAAGGTTTTTGACCTTGTGGCAGGCGGCAGGCGGTTTGTAATTAGGGGAAATGTGGCGTGGCGTGTGTGGCAGAGGGAGGGGCTGATATGCAACTGACAAGCAGCGGCGGAGGGCATCGGGGGGCGCCGGGGTTTATATATGCCTGGGGCTGACTGTTACCATGGTATTGAAGGCGGGTGGCGTCGCTTTGAACCATGGCAGCCGCCCGACCCTCCCATTATTAGTGTGCTAGGGTTACCATGGTATGAGATGTGGCCACTCCAACCATGCATTATTGAATCAAATCATCGAAATAATTGAGTCATGGTCTAAATAAGATGATGCACAGATGTCAATCAACCATGAATAGTGAACAGTCAAGAGTCAAGAGTTGTTGATTGAACAGAGCAGTGTCCGAAGGAGTCGGCGTTTTTGTTTTTGCTCCGCCAGGAGCCACGCCCGGCTGCGACTCGCGTGGCTAAGAGCCTTCCACCTCCTTCCCTCTCTTATATTCCACCCCCCTGATCCCAATCTCCTCTCCGCAATGTCCTGCTTGCGACTCATGCCCTCCGCCAGGAGCGCCGCTTCGGTGCGTAAATATGAGCTACTCCGCATCTTCCGAGTTGACCAGGCTCCTTCAGCCCCCTGCTGCTTGATCCGAAGATCTGGCCCTTTTTGACACTTCCCGCGACACTCCCCCGTGATCTCAGGTCCTCTCCAAGCGTGCCGCTCCCTCCGCTTTCGCCGCCCCCTCGGCCCGTCTCTACTCTTCTGGAAAGAGCCAGGTTGGTTCATTGTCGCAAAACTGGGCCGTCGACCCCACCCTTATTGGCTCTTCCACCCCTACTGCCTCTGCTGGTCGCGCTTTGCCCTTAACCCACCTTCTTTTGCCATCTATCCCTTTTCAGAGCCTGAAGGACCGCCTTAAGGAGCTTATCCCCGAGAAGCAGGCTCAGGTTAAGGAGGTCAAGGCGAAATATGGCAAGGAGGTCCTTGGTGCGACAACCGTCGACATGGCTTACGGTGGTATGCGCGGTATCAAGGGTCTCATCTGGGAGGGCTCCGTCCTCGACGCTGAGGAGGTAGGAGAGAGGGAGTTTAACGAAAGGGCAGGCGCATAGGAGGTCGGAGATAGGGGGAGAGGAGTTAGCATCCCATTACTCGATCAGCCCTATTTCGCAAAATAACCTTGAACACAAAATCCGCAACTTCATAGGGAATCCGCTTCCGTGGTTACACTATCCCCGAGTGCCAGAAGCTTCTCCCCGCCGCTACCGGCGGCGCCGAGCCCCTCCCCGAGGGTCTCTTCTGGCTTCTCCTCACCGGCGAGATCCCGACCGCTGAGCAGGTCAAGGAGCTCTCCGCCGACTGGGCCGCCCGCTCCGCTATCCCCTCCTACGTCGAAGACATCCTCGACCGTTGCCCCAACACCCTCCACCCCATGTCCCAATTCTCCCTCGCCGTCACCGCCCTCCAGCACGAGTCCTCGTTCGCAAAGGCATACCAGAACGGTGTCCCTAAGAACCAGTACTGGGACTACACTTTCGAGGACTCCATGGACCTTATCGCTAAGCTCCCCAACGTTGCTGCCCGCATCTACCGCAACGTGTTTAAGGACGGCAAGGTCCCCGATATTGACGCTAACCTTGACTGGGGTGCGAACTACGCCCGCCTGCTCGGCTTCGAGGACCCTAAGTTCGTTGAGCTCCTTCGCCTGTACCTCACCATCCACTCCGACCACGAGGGAGGCAACGTCAGGTAAGGAGTGAATGTCAGAAAAGGGCAATGCAATCTTCCTCTGTGTTACTCGAGTTAACGCCGTTTACCCCCGTATAGCGCCCACACCACCCACCTCGTAGGCTCCGCTCTCTCCGACCCCTACCTCTCCTTCGCCGCGGGTCTGAACGGTCTCGCTGGCCCTCTCCACGGTCTCGCGAACCAGGAGGTCCTCCGCTGGACTCTTAAGCTGAAGGACGCCGTCGGTCTCGGCGCGTCCGACGAGGCCGTTAAGGAGTACATCTGGTCCACCCTGAAAGGCGGCCAGGTCGTCCCCGGCTTCGGCCACGCCGTGCTCCGCAAGACCGACCCCCGTTACACCTGCCAGCGCGAGTTCGCTCTCAAGCACCTCCCCACTGACCCGCTCTTCAAGCTCGTTAGCCAGCTTTACAACATCGTCCCTGGAGTTCTCACCGAGCAGGGCAAGACCAAGAACCCGTGGCCCAACGTTGACGCCCACAGTGGTGTCCTCCTCCAGGTAAGGGTGGGAGCGGCATCAGGCATCTGTGGTTTACTTATTAATGCGGAACCTGAATAGCGACTGAAATTCGATTATTTTCTACTTTTTCTAGCACTTCGGTTTCACTGAGCAGGAGTACTACACCGTTCTTTTCGGTAAGCTCAAAAGGCTCATTCAGTCCCTTCTAGCTTCCCACATGTCGCTTCCTTAATAGCTAATCGTTGAATCACAAACTTCAGGTGTTTCCCGCGCTCTCGGTTGCACCGCCGGTCTCGTTTGGGACCGCGCCCTCGGTCTCCCTATCGAGCGGTAAGATTTATTCTCCCGTCTCTCCCAGGCTGTCGCATTACACGTTCTCGATCACTTATAGTATCTTATTCTCGCACCGCAGGCCAAAGTCCTTCAGCACTCAGGACATTATCAAGATGTTCGAGAAGAAATAGACGCCTCTCGAGATTTGATTCTCGTCGGCAATGGAGAGATGGAGGGAAGGGGGAGGAGAGGGGGGGATGCAAGTAAAGTAGCGACCTCGTTCTAATATCACAATTTTACTGATTATATGTATCGTTTTCTTGCGTTATGGGATGACGGGTGTTGATTTTGTTTTCTCGAGCCCGAATGGCCTGCTGGCCTGCCAACGCGCCTTGGCCGGCTTCCATTTTCTTGGTTGAAGGGATATGGCCTTCATCATCAACGTACTTGGGCCCCACGCGCGCCTCCGCTGAGTCCATCGAACGGGAATATCATGTGGGTACTGAGTGGCCTCATTACATCTGAGGAACAAGCGAGGGTGGATCAGCGACGCGCGACAGCGGTCTGAAAGAGCGGATGTTCAAGCAACTCGGATACACATGAGAAAAACGAATCTACAGGCGCTCAATTATGGCCCTCGTGACCCCAGCCGTCGTGCCCTTCCCACCCAGATCAGGTGTCAACTCAACCCCCTTCCCAACCAACACTGTATCCACCGCCTTGTGGATCCTACCAGCCTCTCCAGAGAGCCCCAGGTACTCGAGCAGTAGCGCGGCGGAGCGGATAGCCGCAACCGGGTTGGCGATGCCCTTGCCCGCGATGTCAGGCGCGGAGCCATGGACGGGTTCGGTGAGAACGAAGCTGTCGCCCACGTTGGCACTGGCGACTACGCCGAGGCTGCCGACGAGTGCGGCGGCGCCGTCGCTGTTTGGATGGAGGGGGGAGGGAAACGGAGATGTGGGTCATGTGCGTGTGAAAAATGGGGGGGGGGGGGGGGGGGGGGGGGGGGTACCTGATGATATCACCGTAAAGATTGGGCGCGACAGCGACGTCGAACATGTGGGGTTCGCGGAACATGCGGTACCTAGAAAAGAAAATACGAATCAA
>KZ993916.1:0-23726 GCA_003614705.1 Blyttiomyces helicus | reverse complement strand
TCCGCATTGATCAACCCATCCTTCGAAGAGGAGGTAGGATAGGCCGGAGAAGGGATTGCAGGTCTTACTTACATTTATATGGGCAAGCACCACTGAGGCCATGTTTCCTAGTTGAAGGAACTAGAACACTATTCGGTGGCGCTCCATATAGACCCTTGCAGACTTGCCAGTATTGAGCTCCTCTGGGGAGAAAATGATCTATTTGTACCAGTCAACGTACGGGACTATGTTGTGGATGAGGATCAGGGGTAACTGATGTTGGCCTTGACGTCGCCCGAACGGCGACCATCTGGAAATCAGAGAGCTGATCAGGAGTTGACTTAAACCATCTTGGTGTCCCCAGGACTGGACCATGCCATCCTCCATCTTCACGAATGAGGCCTAGTTGTTGGATTGCCAAGGAAAAATTTACTGGGTGAGGCATGGAGAGGTGGGTTTCACAGAGGCTTTCATGGTATGAAGGTCTTCCTGCCATGATCAAAGTTGATTGTGGACCAGACTGGGTCCACCAAAGATGGGGTGAATAGAAGTCATTCGAAGGCAATTGCAGTGGCCTTTGTATGAAGCTGTTGTGAATATGATCTCCTATCCTCTGCATGGGCACAGGCACTGAGGGAGTCACCCCTGGCACCTTGAAAATGCAGCAGGGGAGGATAAGTCTGCCTCGCCCCTGTCCGTCTGGGCCTCAGCATGCATCTCTGCCAAAAAAAGAAGAGCTATAATGGAAAGGTGGACTGTCAACTCCGGATGGTAGGGTTCAATGTATTCACAGCTATGCATGCCTCGATTGGTCCTGAAAGACATCATTGAATACTTGGAAACGGGGTGGAGCATAATAGGTCTAGAGCAGAGGCAGTTCCAGGCATCCATATCCATTTCCATGACTCATAGGTCCCTGGACTGAAACACAACATCTGGACCCACTCCCAGGAGGTCCCTCGTATATTGCACAGAAGGGGATCCTCTGTGAGGAGTGCTGCCTGGGCGCCGCCATGGGCCGTGGCCCTGCTTTGAGCCAGGCTATGTATGGAACGTTTGATTGGGTAGATCTGCAGCTGCATGTACAAAGGGACCAAGTTGGCAAAGCTACTTGCGGACTGGATCAGGGCAAGGTGATGACAAAATGGGTGGGTAGGAGGGACCCGGTTTTTTCGCCTGCTGAAGGCAAGGCCCTAGTGGCAGAATGGGACAAGGAGCCTGGGATGTGCCAAGTACCTGAAACTGGCCCAAGATCTTGAGGTACTTGGACTCCTTCATTTGGTGTTCATGATGGGCTTTGTTGGGATGGTTGATGTCAATTATAAGGAGTTCTTTGAGGTGGTTCACATGAAGTTCATAAAGGCATGTAGGGTGGTAGACTATTCCAACTTGGCCAGGGATCCTTTGACAGAAGCAATCGCCAGCAAGACGTTAGAGCCAAGTGTAGGGCTAGGTGGTAGGTGTCCTTATTAAGAATGGGAAGCATTTTAAAATTGCAATGGAGCTATTTGTCAGGTATCCAACTCGATTGAGACGTTTTATTTTATTTAGGAGTACAAAGATGGTCCACCTCATGGGCACGTGGTAATAGGAATAGTTCAGATCTGATTGGATCAGGTGGAATCACATCAGATGCGCCGAGCTTTGTCCGTACATAGTGACGAGGCTGAACTTCAGCATATTTATACTGAAGTCAGGTGATCATCCAGGCATCGAAAAGGAGGATCTGTATAGGCACTGTGAGTGAGAGCCAAACAATACACATAGCGTCTTTGTCATGAAGTCAACTGTCCCAGAATTTACACCTGAAAACATGATCAGCAGCCAGATGCAGTGCTTCAACATGAAGTATGCTCTTGGCATCAAGCCCCTGGATGCCAACAGAAATCCTTCTTGGAACAAGCAAACAAGTTGTGGGTCTTGGAGCAGGTCTGAAGAAGCGGACGGCCCTCAAGCAGAGGAAGAGTTACCAATGAACCTGCTCCTATACTGGATAGACGCGCTTCCTACAATGACCTGCAGGCATTTGGGCCAAAGAAGATGGCCTGTGCCACGCGACCAAACCTCCAGCCACCTATTGCATGGTGGGTTGTGTGTGCGTCAAAAGGGCACCAAGAACAAGGGCAGATCACTTTCGTGACTAACAAGATGCTCAGACACTCCCAGCAGCTGGAGTGACAACCACAAGTTGGAGGGGCTAACAGAGCTGCAGGCCTGCGCTGTCCCCAATAACAAGTTCTGGGAGAGCATGATTGACGAGTAGATTGTGGTGCTTAGAGAGATGGTCATGTTTGAGGTGTTCAATCTACCCCTAGGGTGGGGAACCGTCAGAAGCAAGGTCGTTTTTGAAATCAAATGAGGCACTGAGGAAGAGATCCTTTGGCACAAGGTGGTGATGCTGGCCAAGGGATCGAGCCAGCACAAGGGCATCAACTCAACTGAGACCTACACGTGGGTAGCCAAGTTCCTGTTGATCAGGTAGCTCCTCCCAAAGGAGGCAAAGGAGGACAATGATGTACAACTGATGGAAGTAAAGACCGTGTATCTCAACTTGAAGAGGAGGTCACTTTGGAACTCCCACTCAACTTCCTTAAGGCGATCCAGCAGGCCACCCAGAGGAATGTCGCTAAGCTCAAGAAGGTGATTTATGGGCTGCCTCAAGGAGAGAGGGGTGGGACGACGTGCCTCGAGGTTGGGCTTTGAGGTATGTCTGGGAACCCGAGTGTGCCAGAAGGATCGCTTTGTCAAATTTTTAACCTACATGGATGACATTGTTGTCATCGCTCAAAGGGCGCAATCTGTGGAGCCCGTCAGATGGGCACTGTGCATGTAATAGGACATGACAGACCTGAGCGAGATCAAATATGTACACGGCAACAAAATCGAGAGCCATAAAGCAATTCACCACCTCACGAGTAGCCAAGAGCGATCTATGCACCAAGCATTCAGAAGTTGCGCATGACTGAGTGCAAGAGGGTGTAATACGTCCTCTTATCTGAGGGACACAATCACCTCGTCCCTTGGTTTCTCCAAGAGCTCGTGATTGCATGCAGCACAGGCCTACAGCAGAGTCTGGGACTCTGACTTGGGTTCCTGCACTAGAGCTGCTCAAATCGTCCCATGGACCATCTCGTCAGTCACGCTCACAATCCGCTTCCGACTCATCAGGCCTTAGGTTTTGGAAACTGCTGATTGCCATTACAGACAATCCTACACCGACCTACCAGTCCGTGGACACAGTTGGTCTGCTTCCATCCTAGGCTTCGTCTGATTCAAACAGCCCTCTGTAGTGTCAGAGCATTGCAGAGGTTGTTCGTTGGACACCTATCATCTGTTCGCTCCACTTTTATGTGGCTGGCAGTTGTGTCCGATGGCATGTGGTGTCCCATTGGGCCTGCAGGTAACAAGGAAGCCCTTACAAGCATGGTCGTGAAACTTCTTGAACCTTTCCCACTGGACAAATGAGTACACCTTGCATCGTAATATGTGCAGGTGCTCAATGTTGGGCTTCCTTCCAGTGTACAACTTCTAATTGTGTCAGGTCTGAAGACCCAAGGGATGCTGTGGGGCTTTGATTGCAGATTTAGGCGCCGGTTAAGACTGCCTCTGCCCAGGCACCTCTCCATATCTGAAAACACACCAGAGGAATAAAGAAAGGAGGCAGTGATTTCCCTTTGGAGCAAGATGCTGCGATTGTAATCGCTCAGCCTATAGACATCAGCACAAAGGCGCTGTGTGAATTGTTCCACTCGTTACCCTCCTTCACTGTGTTAACACAGATGCTCCTTCTGAATACCTGCAACTGTTGAATTCTGCACAGAGAGGCTTAAGCTCAATCTTGTGCCGCGCCCGCCACTTTGTACATAGAACCACAGCTCTTCCAGAAAAATATCTGATCCAATATGTTTCTAGTCAATCTGATCCAATTCAATCAATTTCCAATTTGACCTTCCTATCAGGCAGACCCACAGCTTCCCTCCTGCCCCTCCTGCTGCCCAAACGAATCGGATCATCTAGATTGCATTTGATTCCTCTCAGTGAGCTACATCTGTGTCAGCCTCACTTCAGGTATGGGCAAGTAATGTGGGTCATGCTACGACATCTTGTGGCACAATCGTAGCTCTGCCCTCATGATATGCTATGGGATTGAAGAAGCCTATGTGGGGCAAAAAGCGCGACCCAGCCCCTCAAGAACACGCCAAGACACACCCTGTGGTAGTTGACTACCTTGAAAATGTGACCAATGCCTGTTAGCCAAGGCCTGGGACTCGATGAGTGCCTCAGAGGACTCAACAACATGACCTGCAACACCCATTCAAATATTGATTTGATCTCTGCGTCCTCCCTTCATACCTGCCCCTCCTCCTAAGAAACAGTGGCGGAATGTGAATCTCAACGGCAGAAGCAGATGCCAGTGTTCTGAAATGAGCAGATAGTGTTGGTGACCTCTCAGGTGCAGCGGGAGCTGATGCAGCCCATGGCCATGGTACAAAGCCGAGCCACATTCACCTGCTGTCTCTGGCCGAATCACAGTCCACAGGGGGTTTGAAGAAGTGCATTGTCTATCGTCTTGGCATCACCATCTGCATCCAGTGTAGTGTTGGCATCTTCTGGAGGATTTTGTGGACACAAAATCAGATGTGGCAGATTTCTGAATGTGGGACTTGGATTGCAATGCAAAGGATTGGAATGTTTCCAAAATGCAGTGCATTTGGAGTCAGAGGCGAGGCAGTTGTGGCCAAGCATGAAGACCCCTATGTTTTCAGCTGTGATCGACTTATGGCAAACATGCTTTTGTCTGTTCCCGTAATCTACACTCCCTATCCCTACGAAATTATTCACATGTTTGACCCCTGATAAGATTCCTATGGTTGAACAGAGGTGATCTTTTATAAAGTTGTCAAAGGTCTGCAATCTGGTTGTGAATATCATTGTCTATCAAAGGTGTGAGCATTGGGCTCATCACCTGTTGTACTTTGGAAAGAAAAGGGGCCACTCTGGGACAGCTTTCCGAGGGTGGACTTCAGCATCAAGGGTGTATGTACTGGTCTTCAATCTCACTTTCCTTCAAGACCTCAAAGCAAATGCTCTCCATTCCTTTGGGACGGCGGAGGTCAGCAACAAGGCTAAAGTCCGACGCGCCTGCCACCCCGTCAAAGATATCCCCTCAGAAGCATGCCTAGGCAAATGTAGCTTGATGCCACTTAAGTCCGCCCACTTGTGACTGGTCTCCTTGCTGGCGCAATGGGTCCAGCTGCACGTCCAGCTGCAATCCTTCAGGACAGAAGCTTGCTCTGATCAATCCTAGATGCTTTGACAACAAACCATGAAGCCCCAAACCTTTCTGATTTCCAAAAAATTGAACTGATATTGACCACCTTTCAACACTTGCCTTTTTTGACGATGAAGTCCTTGGCATTGGCAAGATGGTCCCTCATCTCTCGAATGTAAGGGAGAGGCATGCAATCTTTTAAATCAAGGAGGCGGCAATCGGCCAGGCACAGATAACTGCTCTCTTCTTCTACGAGAATACCATTAGGGATCCCCACTCTGACCTTGCGTCACGGACTCAGCCCTTCTTCAAGTATGCATGGATCTGTGTCTTTGTCTTGAGCTCCACAATCTCTTCACTGCTCATGGGGTGTACCAGGAAGAACTATGGATGCCTGTTGCCAGGTCAGTACACTCGAAAAACAAGTCGTATATGCCTTTTTCAGACATCTACCCATATCAAACATTGTGAGGCAGCCTATTTCTTGAAAAGATTTGTTGAAATCCTGTCATGTTCGTTCTTTGTCTCATTGACCATCTTTGTGGAGTTGGCGTCTATCAGCTTGCGCGGGGCTGTGATGTCACCTGCTCGGATATCTACAATGTGCTTAAGATTTGTCACTGGGATCTGGAGAACAACATAGTTGAACTTCCCCTTCACAGAGACCGCGTGATTCGCCTACACGGCTGTTGCTAGAATGGCATGATTTGCCTTTGTGTCATTCACTGCGATGGCATGAGCATTCTGGTGTGATTCCTCAAAATGGCATGATTAGCAGAAAAGACATTTGCCCTTGTTGGACAGACGTCTTGTCAGCCACGCAGCACGTAATGGCAAGCAATGCTAAATGAGCTATGCCCTGGTGAGGTTAGATGGCCCTCCAGCCCCAACAAGTCGCCCACGCCATAAAGTCTGCCCATGCGCGGCAAGACAGGGCCCTGGCTTCATATATCCCAGCAACACCGCTTGTGGCTTGTGACAGTGGATTACCAGTGACCTGAGTCTGCTAGGATTTGGGCAGTGACCCCTTGATGTCAACATGTGTTCCACACAGGACTCATCACTGAATCCGGTCGGTTGTGCCTTTTTCACATCTTGATTGAAACAACTACCCCTCCATCGCCATCTATCTCTCCCCCTTAGAAGCAGTGGCTAAATTAAATCTCAACAGATGGAGCACACACCAGTGGACTCATTGTGGAAGACTGTGTTGGGCACCATTGAGGTGTAGCAGGAACTGATGCAATCTGTTACCCTAGTATGAAGTCGCAATAGACCCTCCTGATGTTTTGGCGTCTTCATATTCATTGGGTGTGTAGAAGCTTTTTTCCTATGATCTTCACATCATGATCCACATCCAATCAGTGTTTGGGTATGGTAGAGAGGCTGATCGGGCACCAGTTTGGAAACAGTCAATTCATGGATGTTAGGCTTGACTGGACTTGGATTCCTCAGGAGCGGCAGGTTATTTGGATCTTACAGAGGTTTTTGGACAAACAAGATATTTCTCTTATGCCCCTCTGTATAGGCGTCTGCGGCTGGTAATCAAATCTGTCCACTTTTCCCAGAATAATAGTTTCACATTCCTTCCTCTCTGCAACAGGTTTGACTTCTCGAGGTGCCTTTTCTGTCAAGTATATTTGCATCTTCTAAGATGGTAGCAAGTTCCCTTCATTACTATTGCAAAACCAACATTGTCAAGATTACACCTTCTGCTCTAGGGCATAACTTCGGGACTGCCGTAGGCAAGCAAGTCTTACAAAAAAGAACCACAACCGTAGCCCTCACTCCCAGCTCCTTTCATGGATTCTCTAGCTCCCACCCCTGAAAGGGCACACTACACCAACATGGCCGTCCTCATGGGGCCACCACCTACAAGGAACTTACGGTGGTCATCCGGAATTCCTCGAGCAAAGCAGAAATCGAACACACCGCTGGTGTTTCCTCAAACCTTAAGGCTTTTAGTCACTTACCATAACTTGGCCCAGCTTGGCGGGAATCTGGCTTCTTGTCCCATGCCTTTACCTCCAATGCCTTCTCCTACAGGAATCCCAAGCAGCTCAATCCAGAACGGACCAGAGTTACTGTCATGGCTGCATCAAGTGTTCCAGCCGACTTTCCTGCAGCCTCAAATGAACTCATCAACATACGTTGATTGAAGCCAAGCCAGTGCCCCCTGCTGCAGCCCTGCTCCTCTACCAGGCACAAAAAAAACTTTTGGTGTTTTCGCTCCCTAACAGTGGGGTCTACAAGGGGCCTCCTGGTGGTGAGCGCCCTTGTTGAGGTTACCTCTAGGGAGCAGGGGCATGTGATGCTCGTGTGACAGGTGGTCAGCTGGTCAATGTGAGTTTTGCAGGGCCATAAGCTCAAAGATTCATGAGGGGTTTCAGGCCCTCAATAAGGCCTATGGCACGGAGTACGCATTCAAACCTTTCTCCTATGCCTCTGAGCTGACAGTCCCCTGATGCATACGGGATAGATCTCTGTGGTGAACATGTATACTGAAAAGAAGCCTCCCCTGAATCCCAACAGCATATTCGAAGATGGGGCCGGTGACACCCTCAGCGCCGGCCAACAAGCTGGGTCAGAGGATTTTGAGACACCAGCTCTCTTCAAGAATGCCTCTTTAATCACCTTCAACACTAACCCCATTGGCCCAACTGTTGGAGGACCCTTCATTGGCCACAATCACTTCATCCATGTTCACATTGTCCCTGGGGTAACATGATTGTTGGCCCTGACTGCCTTGTCTTGGGGAACACCTCCTGGAAGGTGGTTTCCTCATGGCCTCTTCGCGTCCGGATTGGAACTTTGGGCTGAATAAAAGAATCTCCATATGATCCAAGGGGACATCAGTCTCTGAGACCCTGTCTCATTCGAAGTCTTTGTCCTACTCTGTCTCTTGTTGGTTGTATCATCAACATACTATTAGGACTGTCTGTCCTCCAACACCTTGAAGTGCTGCACACTGTTTGGCCAAGAGATGATAAACATTACTTGATGTTCACACACTACAGTGAGACTTTCAAGCTACTGTTACGGTCAACCCTTCAACTCTAGAAATCTGATCGCACCACAACCAAATTATCACCTGCAGCATGATACGCACTCTGCCGCACTCAAGTGGTAGGCATCAGACAAGGCCTGCCCTTATTTCAGAACTTGATGAACCTGATGGAAAAACTCCATCATTGATATTCCAATGGCCTCCCAGATTTAGACGGGATCAATCTAATAGAGGGAGCATTTGCCGTTGAGGTAATACTTGATGATGCCCGAGGTTAAAGGTGGGCTAGAAAGGGGGTTTCCAAGGCAAGACTACACCAGGTAAGCTGACAGGGGGGGGGGGAATGTTCAGGTTGATCAGAAAACTCTAGTTGGTGAACAAGTCAAGGGGCAACCCAATTGGCTGGTGGTGATTGGCATTGAGCTGCTAGACCGACGCATGAAGTTCCTTGTCTGGGACTGGGTTATTTGGTACTGCCAGCTTCAATATGCGCAAGAAGTAGGGAATCAGACGAAGGTGAGGCCCTTAATGGTTTGGGAGAGCAGAGACACAACCTGGTCCTCTTCATTAGCTCGCTGATCAACCCATCCTCTAATGAGGAAGTAGGGTAGGTCCGAGAGGGGATTGCAGGTCTTACATGGGTTAAAATGGGCAAGCATCAGTGCGGTCATGTTTCATAGTTTAGGGAACGAGAACTCTGTTTAGCGGCGCTCCATCCAGACCTTTATACATATGCCCAAATGAGCTCCTAGGGGGAGATTGTAATCTCTTTGTACCAGTCAATGGACAGGACTATGATCTGGATGAAGATCAGGGATATCTTACGTTTCCCTCGATCTCTCTCATTTGGCAACCATCTGGACATCAGAGAGCCAATCAGGAGGCGAATTAGACCTGCGTGGTGACCCCAGGACTTGACCATGCCAGCTTCCACCTTCATGAATGGGCCCTACTTGATGGATCGCCACAGGGAAATCACCTGGGTGAGGCATGGAGTGGTGGGGTTCACAGAGGCTTTCATGATAATATGAATGTCTTCCTGCCAAGAACAAAGTTGATTGGGAGTTAGTTAGCATGTGTTGACCAGACCCCGTCTACCTAAGATGAGCTGAATGGTGGTCTATTCCAGGGCAGTTAGAGTGGCCTTTGTGCAAAACTGTTGTAGAGATAATCTACTATCCTCTTCGAATCCTTTCTGTCAAGAGAAAAGAGGCTCCATGTGCTTGTGCGTTTGCTACCGCTGGCTCAACAAGATCACAATCAACCGCCTCTACACGCTTCCAATGATCTGAACTCCTCATAACCACATGTCTCTGTTAGTATCTGCATGAGGATAGACTTCCGTGGGGCCTACAACCTCGTGCGCATCAAGCCCAGCGGCAAAACCACCTTTGGGACCAGACACTTCGAATAATTGGTAATGCCTTTTGGTCTCACCAATGCTCCCAATTTCTTCAACGTTGATGACATCCTCGACTTCTCCAAGATGGACTCTGAGCATGACGCCTGTCAGGGGCAACAGCCATGATGGTGGTATGTTGAGGGTGTGGTCTTGATGGACTTGGAGATTCAGGTTGCCTAGGTGCAGGTAACAGGAGGTAGGGAGAGGAGAGGAGCTGGAGGGTTCCAGACATGAGGCGGTGTGAAAGGCAGGACTAAACTGTATTGCCAAGGACTCCTGTTGATCAGGATTGTAAACAATTGGACGGTTTCTATATAGGGGAGGGTTGGGGCTATGATGGGAGTTGGGGCTGTGCTAGGGAATGGGGCTGTGCTAGGGGTTAGGGTTAGGCAGGGCATCAGAGCTGCTCTGTAGATTGGGGCCATGGCATGGATTGGGGCTGTGCTAATTGATATCCAGGATCATTGGGCATATGGTCTGTGCTATGCCCCTAGATCATTGAATGTATTGTGGATCAAGGGTATGACATGTACCAAGGTTCTAGGTCATGATCTGTACCGTGGTTCCGGGTCATTACCTTTACCATGGCTCTAGATCAGGACCTGAACCTTGGTTTCTGATCAGGATCTGTACCTTGGCTCTGCGTCAGGAATGGTATCTCAGCTCTGGATCGCAACAGAACCTCCTCCTCTAGCAACGAGCTTCACGAGGTGCAGACTTGGGCTTTGCTGGGTATCCCTGGTGGAACTCAGCGGCCTTCTCTCAGACGTTAGCCAGATGGGCTGCAGGCTCCCAGGTTTGTTCCTTTTGCCCGTAACCCCTCCCGTCAACCAAGTGGTAAAATCGACGCCGCTGGCACTTGGCAGTTCTATTAGTCAAGGATTTAGCTGACGTCTTACTCAGATTCGTTGGCAATCTCGACAGGCATGCATCGACTGATCCAGCCTCCTCGGCCTTCTTCTCTCTCTTCAACTGTGGCTTTTGCCTTTCTTAGATATCTCCCTAGGAATTACCTTGAAGTGTCCTGCTGCTGAACAACACCTATGGACTTCACCTGTCACCAATGGCAAAGAATTGGCCACACATCTCAAGGCAGGGCAAGGAAGCTTCAAGAAACACTATAAAACCCATCCCAAGCAAGCCCCAGACTTTGAAGTTAGTGACAAAGTGTGGCTCATACTCCGGAATGTGCGAACCTCAAGACCCTTGGACAAACTAGACCTCAAGCCACTCAGGCCTCTCCCCATAGCAGCCTGTATCAATCCTATCAAATTCTGCATCACCGTACTGGGAACTATGCACGATCCCCCCCGGATTTCACGTTTCCTCGAACCATAATACCCTTCAACCAACTCAGTTTGTACTCCGCCACTACCGCCACCTGTCGAGATTGCCAAGGAATCTGAATACAATGTCAGCAAGATCCTGGACTCCAAGATACTGTGGCGGCATATTTACTACTTGGCTGACAGGAAGGGTTACTGGCCAAGCAAACAAACCTGAGAGCCTGCAGCACATCTGGCTAACACACCAGAGAAAGTCCCTGAGTTCCACCAACAATACCCAGCAAAGCACTATTCCGGTCCTCCTGGAACTCGCCCCTAGAAGAGTCATTGCTGTCCTGATCCAGAGCCATGGTACAAGTCCTGACCTAACTCAGCGCCAAGGTACAGGTCATGACCCAGGGGCACGAAGAGGTCATGATCCAGAATTATGGCACTTGGATACCTTCAAGCAAATCTCCTATTCTGCATGATTCTGGATATCTTATAGCACAGCCCCAATCAATGCCCAAGCCCCAATCTTCAGCACAGCACCATCTTCCAGCACATCTGCAAGTTTCCCCTATATATAGATCCATGTATCCCTCCAATTGTAAACCATCCTGATCAACACCAGCCCTGGGCTACAGAATCTAGTCCTGCCCCCAATTCCCCTTCCTGCCTAGTCCCCTTCTGCTCCTCTCCTTTCCCTGCCTCCTGTTGCGAGCAACTAGGCAACCCCCTCCAAGTCCTGTCATCAAGTCCACACCCTCAACATCCCACCATGAAGCCAATTGCCTCTGAAAATGACCTCCTTGTTGGCGGCTTGTGCAACTTTTTGGCTAATCCTGAAGTCAGACATGTCAGCAAAGACATGGGCAGTCCTGCTTGGGTCAGAGCAAACAAGCATTGGTGGGGTCCAAATGATTAGCTTGAGGTGCTCCCACACTGTCTTTGTGGGCTCCATCCAGATGAAAAGATTCTACCTGCCTAACTGTGTTGACAGCCTTTGCGACCAACTTTGTCAGGTAAACCATCATTTAGTGGTATTTTATAAGGCATGAGGGTGCATGGGCCCAGTGGAGACAGCGCCCGTGCAGGACTTGATCTCAACAGTGTGGTAGTTGGTGAGCATGTAGTCAAGCCTCAACCTCTAACACCTCAAACACACCAGCCTTCGGCCTCCTCAACATAGATTTTGAGTTTGGGTGCATCACAGTCAAATCTGTCGTGGAAGTATTTCTCCGGCAGGTACAAAATCTTAAGACAAACTCTTCATCCCAAAACCAGGAACTGATTATCCTGATTTTAGAGACACGGTTCTCCTCGGCATCGCTAACATGACGACTCAACTCATAGCTTTGCTGCCAGAAACTCTAATCTTTTTCTGGCTAGGCCCCTTTAAGATCAACCTGGGACCCCTCAATGCTTAACATCTGAACCAGCAGCATCCACCATGTCTGGACGTTCTTCCACCTCAACATCTTCAGGCACTTTATAAAAACCATATCCTTGATGCATTTCAATACCAATGTCCTGAACTATCCAGCTCCCATCATTATGGAACGCTGAGATGAATGGATCATTGTTACAATTTTCGACAAAGTGGACAACGGCGAATAACGGAAAGACAGATCCTGAACAGTTGCTGGTCAAATGGCTTCTCCACCTGGATGCAGACACGCAATGGAGCAACCTCAAAGACATCAATGACTCAAAATCATATGCTAACTGGCTCAAGGAAGAAGCCATTCCGCTCCTCCTTGATGCCAGTTCAAGAGAAAACACATTTGTTGCTCACTGAGCATATCTTTGTCCGGACCTAGCTCCAGAAACTGAGAACAGCATGAAATGAACCGTGAACCTGTTTTGAAAGGTCTATGTAACTGACCTGCTAATGAAGTTGGACAGGGCGGAGGTCGTAGTTGATGAATCTGAAGGTTCCAATCTGGTAACTGATGAATATCCAGAGTGCTGGTTTGTCAGTTGCAGGGTTGTCAACAAGGGACTGTATCATAAGGGTGTATTCTTTGGTGCATTTGTATTCAAGCCACACCTGAGCCTGGAGAGAGTCCTGGAAGTTGCGAGAGAGCTTAGTCATGAGGGTAGCATACATGACCTAGTATGAGGGCGTCAACGATGACGTCAAGGCGCTCTTGGCGGTTTGGGCATTGCACTGTCGGGGATGGGATAAAAGGTCTGCCAATATATGTTATGGTCTGGGGGGATATTTTATTGTTAAGTCAAACTGTCGCAACGCCTCAACCCATCCAGCCTGTTACCTACTCCACTTGGGTTGCTTTTTGATGTAGATTGCGGACCTGTGGCCAGTCAACATGTGGAAAAGCCCCTCAGCAGCGTGAGCAGGTGGTAGTCGGTAGTTAAAATTGTGACCAGGCCAAGGTATTCCCTTTTGTGAACTTGGTAGTTCAACTAACTTCATTTCGCGCAAGGAGTGGGAGCTCAGGCAAAGGCGAGAAGGTTTGTGATGCCCTTTATGGTTTGCAGGGGTGGGTATGGTAAGATGTTTGTTCAGCAACCCACAGTGGGATTGTGAAGTCAGTTGTGCTGCTGTAGACTTGGGTGGTCGCTCTGAGGTCAAAGTAGGCAAGGACAGGCGCAGATGTGAATGCTAGCTTGAGATTCTCAAGAGCTGTATGCTCTTGCTCTGTCCAGACCCACGGCTTCTTGCCAGATTGCAGCTGGGGTAGAGGAGTTACGCTATCTCCGTATCGGCATTGCTGTAGTGAAAGAGGTTGTTAACAAAGCTTACTGGCAACTGTATAATCTGTGGGTTCCTCAGGATCTCTGAGTTAGGGAAGTTTGGGATCCTTGAGTGGCCAATCGCTTAACAGATTCAGCGAACTTTGCGCCTGCAGGAGTTGGCTTCAGAAAAGCGCCAGAGGATGTTGCTTCTCCAGTTGTATGTAGGAGCTCGAGCAGGATGGATAGGACATTGTGGACGCGCTTCTTGTGCTGGCCCTTGGTCTTTGAGGAGATGAGGATGTTGTCAAGGTAGTTGACAATAAAGTGGTCATACATTTGCCTGAGGTTAGAGATCATCCAGCACCAGATCCGTCAGGGGCTTTTGTGAGTCCAAGGACATGTTAATAACTGGAAGTGGCCATGCTCATTCTGGATCGCCAATTTTCATGGTTGGGTTGATGTTGGCTTGGTCAATTGCAGCCAGCGCAAATCGGGCTGTCAGTGCAGGCCAAGGGGTTGGGTTGTATCCTGTGGCTCCATAGCCATGTCAACCATTTCCGCAAGCCACTCTGGAGCCTGCCCACACTTTGGTCCCACTCCTGTCTCAAAAGAAACCAAGTAGCTTCTTAATGCTGAGGTGCTCAGTAGATTTCATGATGTCCTCACCTGGTCCTGACGGTATGCTCCACACCAGAGATTCCACGTCGAGTGGTCCAAGGAAATAGGTGAGGAAGGAACCAATGTTTTTTGGCACTCTATTACTTCTTGGAACTTTTGGAGGGATAGATTTCAGATGTCACATGACAAGAGCATTTCGTTGCTTGTGAATGTGTGTGGGACTTTCATAGGGGACAGTGGAGACACGGAGACCCACCCATACAATAACAAACTGAAATATGATCCTGAGCACAATGTCTGAGTAGGAGCGGCATGCGAGTCCTTTGTTGCTCAGTACAATGTAGATAGGGGATGTTTGATGGATGCCAGAAACACATACTGGGAGGGTTATCATAAGGAGGTTGGATATTTATCAGAAGGCTCAGTCCCAAGGTTGGTCAGGAGCTAAGAGGGTACCCCTTGCCAGCTTCTAGGAAGTTTCACAACTGTGTACTTATGGACTCCAAGTGAAGCCCCACAATCAAATCCCAAACAAATCCAAAGAGGGTACAGGGATACTGAGAAGATTAGGAAAGGGAGCGGTTCGTCATTACTGAGGCAAGCAGAATCCCAATGTAGTTATTAACATTTCAGAGATCATGAACAAGTCCTTAAAAGGCGTAGATGGCGCAAATTCAAGCTCCGTATGCTCTCGTCATAATGATGTGTTGTGGCAAGGAAGTCAAGAGGGATGCACTGATTTTGAATATCCCCTTTTCCTTAAGTAGAGTCAGTGCTAATCAACACAAAGGGGTTAGAAGACACAACTTCTACAGGCTGAATGACAAGGGCTATAAGAAGCCCCTTGGTGCGTAAATAAAGGAGGAAGCCTTCATTGCCACAACATAAGTTTGACCTGGGTGTAAACCCTACAGAAAAACAGATCCTTCAACAAGGAGCTCTTATTGAAGTGGTACTTTGTGAGGCGGTGGACCGCCTAGTGTTCAGGGGCAAGATCATCAAGGTAGGACGCTTCCTTGAGTGCATTGTTGTTGGTGTGCATGTTATTCAGCCACTCCTCCGTCTGGACGGGGTCCAAAATTTGCCATAGGATTTGGTGATGGGGGTGGTGTTCATGTTGGAAACAATGAGGAATCTGACATTATGGTAGAGTTCCTCTGAGCAGTGAGCTCGTTGAGGGTGGTACTATGTAGCATATGTGAGGAGGTCCGCGACGTATTACAAAGTCGCGTAACATACTCTATTGTAAAGGGAAATTCCTGCAACGCCTCAATCCATCCTGGTTGCGGCCTTCTCAACCTAGGTTGCCTGTCAGGTAGATAAGAGAATGGTGGTCAGTGAACTCGTGGAAGGGCGCTTTGAGCAGCTGGCGGCGGTCGACTTTGAGGAGCTTAACCAGCAAGAGGAGCTCTTTGTGGGGAAATAGTATGTTAAGCTAGGCAATCTGTGTTTGGTCTAAGAAGTGGGAGACCAAGCATGGTTGAAAAAGGTTTGTAAGGCCTTAGATGGCTTCAGGAGAAGGGACCGGAAAAGTTTGTCCTAACTAGCACCTTGGAGAATGCGGTGATAAGTGATTGTACTGGGATTGAGACGGGCAGGTTCTGGGGCAGTCCAGATTACTGACCTGAGGTGCTCAACCACCACTTGATAGCACTACATCCAGACCCTCAACATCTTAGCAGACTCTAGCTCTGAGGGAGGGTGCACTCATACAGTGTAGCTGTCCATGTAGGGAATCTGGTAGTTGGCAGAACCTGTGTCCTGTGTGTTACTTGGTATTTCTCACTTACAGACTGCCTGAATTGTGGAGTAAGCAATCAGAATGCCAGTTCTGCCCACTTGCGGCCCGCAGAATTACACCTCGGACAATTCTCAAAGACGCTTGCTCAGCTTGATATTGTACTGGTGCCCTGATTCCAATGGCTAGGACCTAGTCAATGTCCTTCATATACTCCACCTTGGTGTAAGAGTAGATGAGGATGTTGTTGAGGTAGCAGATGACGATGCGGTTGTAGAGAGGCCCAAGGACAAAGTTGATGACTCACTCGAACAGGGCAAAATCATGGTTCAGCCCTAAGAGCGTGACAAAATACTCGCTGCCTGGTTGTCCGCCTAGTTGTTGCCAGCTTATGCAATGTGGACGCTAGGATTTATGTTCTTGACGTCAACAACAGTAAAGTACTTAACATCAGCTGGACAGTCCCGCCCCTCTTGAAAGGTGGGGAGAGAGGTGCAATCCATTTTACTCACAGAGTCAAGACCACAATAATCAAGGCACTGGAATATCCACCTGTTGTTGTTGTTTGCGAATACTTTGGGGACTGCCTATGCTGCCCACAAGTGAAGAATAAATCCTTACTCCTAGGTGACTTCAATTTGCATCTTGAGCTTGACAAACCCCTCACTGATCAGGCAGCAAAGCTGGAAGGCCCTTGGTTGCACGCTTGGGTCCATGAGCTTTTTTTTCAGAAGTTGTTCTTGGCTGGTTGGGCTAACAACCAAGATTCTGTTGGAATAGGGTTGTTGTGAAAAATAGACTTTGACAAAGTCATCATGCCTTTCCTCGTCTCCTCCATCTTTGGCCTTATCTTGATCCCATCTGTTTGCTCCTATGAAGCTGTGATGCACTTTGTGATCATCTCCAGAGCGTTGGGGTAACGCGCTTTCAACTGACATGCGCCGGACCATGTGGTCACACTTGCTGATTCTCCATAACTCGCCGATCAGATTCATCCTCATCTCCATACTCCTGTACATTGGAACAAAATGGGAGGGCTCTGGTCTCCTCTGGCGTCTACCACTATAAATGGCCAGGAGTTGATGGCGGAATGCAAACAATACTTAGATGATGTAAGTGTGATGTAGTTGAGTTCCTGAAGACAAGAGGTAGGCTTCAAGGTTGCCCAAAGGTCATGCTACTTTGACTGAACTTGACTGACAGTTATTCAACAAATGTTGCCAAGATGGTGGAAAGTTCTTGGAGGTGGTGTGCAAGACGAAGACCAGAGCTTCAGCTTGATTCGGTCCGGGAGCTTTGAAGTGGCATTCTACTGTGTTAAAATTTCAACAATGTCTTGATTGTCAGGTTCACACGCTGCCTTGTACTGGACAATATATTTGAACTGCATGCAGTCCTTGCACCTGTCTGGGCAAGGCACTACAAGCCGCATTTAGCGTGGTCAGAGGCCTCTGAGATGAGATAACTCCTGCAGGTGGGCTTGAGCAGACAATTACTGGCGGGATGGAGATGCCATGATGCTGGTTCTCAAAGCGGAAATGTCCCCGTTTTGTCCCAAACCGTGGGTTCCTTCCCAACTGCAGTTGTCAAAGTGGGTGGGCTATCTCGGAGTAGTTGTCAACATGGGGCACAAGGTAGAAGGTGAATACAAGTTATGGTCATCTTGGTCTTTGCGTAGATAGTGATGTTGTTGCGGTTGTGTGCTCGCAAGCCTGCACATTCTGACTTAGATTTCGGAGTGGCAGTATTGAGTCTACACTGCTATCTTCTTGGTGGTTTTGTCTGCTGCCCGGATTAGATGGTAGACGTCTTCTTTATCCACAAGGGTAGGGTTCTTGTCCTCAGCTAGCCCTTGGTGCTTCTTGAGGAGGCTCAGTAGAGATATTTGGTGGCATTGGTTGTCAGAGTTGGAAAATTGATAATTGAGACTTTTCCATACACGGCTGTTGTCCTTGTTTGCAAAGAGGATATAGGTTTCGTAAGCTGGTCTAGAGTTTTGTATCCATCCTCTCTTGAGGTAGCCGTTGATCTGCTCCTTAACCTTTTCAAGGTTATCACGAGTTAGAGGTCAGGGAAGGATGGATTCAATGACGGGTGGCACCAAGAATCTTTCATGATTACAGCTTTGTAGTAGTTGAAACCATGAGTGTACAGTTTGCTGTTTTACTGGGCTGCAAGACCGAATTAGGAATCGATGAAAATGATGGTTGTATTCCAGTAGGCTGGCCCTAAGGGCTGGATTGAGGTGCTCCTCAAACTGCTGACTTTGTTCCTGGAGCTGTAGCACTTCGCAAACTAGGTCATGAAGATGGGCGCTGGAGGATGACCCAATGAACATCGCAGGCTACTTGGAGGTGGCCGCGATCTGGTTCAGGTGATTGGGTGAACTCAAATGCCCTTAACTTGGTCAAATGTGGTCCAAATGATGTAATATTGGAGGCTACAACATAGCCAGCTTCAAAAGAAAGTCATTAAACCTTTGGTACCATATGCGACCCAATTGTTTAAGTCCAGGAAATCATCAAACAAGGTTACGTTAGGTTAGGTTAGAGTTATGGGATTGAATCAGGCAGACATGGGGCCAATTTGACTTTTCTTCAACCATAACCATGCGGATCTGAGGAGTTCCACAAGATAACAGAACAAGGCCGCAAACGTCCACATGGACTTGCCCAAGCAGCTTTCCCTCAGGTTTTGCTGTCTTAGAGTACACCAGCCCAACCTCAATCGTTCTCATTGCAGAAGTTTCACAGGATATGTCGTCTGAGGGAGAAGCAAACATTGTTCCCACGGTGTGACCTAGGGAATTTTTTAATCATGCAATGACCCATGGTTGTGGAGGGTGGCCTAACATTAAATGCAAGCTTGGTTATTTTGACTTGTAAATGTTTTGAGATGGTTAACTTTGAACTTCCTTATCTTTCAAACTTGAATCCCTGCCTCCCACGATCACAATACCTGTGAACTAAATTTTCTTGGCTGTTGCAAAGTGAGCTTCAACATGAGAGATTGTGAATTACAACCGAATGGCATTCCAAGTGTAGTCTCAAAACTATTTTATTTGTTTGAAATCAGGACGACCTCCTGATTATTGATGAATAGGTCATGAGGAGGTAACCATTGGCACAATTGTCTTTGAAACTTGATGAAAATCAAATTGACTGCAGGGAATACAAAGGGTCCAAACGAAAGTCTTATTGCACGTAATCAAACAAGAACAGCTGGTCTGCGCCTCTCAGACATTGAGTATTAGCCTTGGACTGTAGGCAAATCAGATCTACACATTGGGAGTTTGGTGAAGTAACTCTTGCGCCTGGAATTCCACTGCAAGAGCCGGGGCCTTCAAAGAGGTGTGGGCATTCACCATTGGACACGGGGCCACCTTAGCAGGGTGGACTTTCACCTACAAAGGAGGGACCATGGTCGCGGTGCAGTTCTGGATTTAAGCAGGCAGAGCAAAGGTAAAGTGCCCCTCCTGTCTGTCGGCAAATTTGGCGTGGATCTCTATGAAGGAGGGGACCTGTTTTGATTGGTATGGCAGGATGACTTTTAGGGGCCTTCACTGACAAGGGCAACACTTCCACCCTATTAACTCAGGTTAATCAGTTGAACCAACCGTGATCAATATGAGAAGGGTGAGGCCTGTGAAGGACAGCAGGAAGCCTCTCAACCACTGAGCCAACACTTATCACAAGTGACTTCAGACTTATCATGCAGGTCCCCCTTACATTCAGCTTCTGACTTCTGAGCAGGAGTTGCGGACATTGCGCCGGTAAAAGGGAATGCTGAAGAAGGGCCTGGCTGGTAGATGTTCCAGAGTAGGTGGCCCTTTGTGTATGGGCAGGTTCGGCAGCCTAGGTAGTTGAGTGAAGCCGATGCCTAGAAAGAGGCTACCTGGGAAGAGTTGGCCATGTTGGCAAGCTCCAGCTTGAAGCCATGTCCCATAGTTTTTGGTAAGCAGTGGTTGGTGAAGGCTGCAATGTGTAGAATGGGGTTGGTATAGCCAGCAGGGCGCCAGGGAGAGGCAGGAGAAGCTCTGGGGGGCAAAATGACTGGTCTATTACCCTTCTCTCCCTTATTTTTGACCCATTTCTGTACTACCCATCAAATGAAGAAAACAGCTACTCAACCTTGTAGAACTTCCGAATGCCAATTGTAAGCATCCACTTTCATGTGTTCACTGACCACAAATCCCACATTTACCTGGACACCCAGCTAAAGCTCAGCCACCAACAAGCTGGTTGGAGTAAAAAACTCCGGGAATATGACTTCCCCATTGACTACTTGCTGGGTAGGATTAATACCATTGCAGACCTTCTGTCCTGCATGCCTAGATATGCCCCCAAGCAACCCAAATCCCAAAAGCAAGTCCAAATCCTTGTCCACACCTTACTCATCTCCGATCTGGAGACACAACCGATCTACAGACTAGCGGATGACTTCACCAACCCAGAAACAGCGGCCGCCTGGCTCCACTACACGACCATCAGCAACTATGCTCTCAAGCTCAAGGCACAACTGGCTGGCGCCATCAACGATGTCTCAATACCTAGCCTAGATTTAGTGATGGCTTCCTCTAATACAACGGGCGACTCGACACTCCCGAGTTTGTGCGCGGATCCATCAGAGAGCGGTACCACAACCAAAACGCGTATGGCAGCCAACAGGGTCAGACCAAGACCATCAAGTAGATCTTCACAAGTACTACTGGGCATCCATTTTCTCGAAAATCAAGTATTAGATCACCAGCTGCCTGGAGTGCCAACGCTTTTCAGATCCCAAGAAAATCGACGACTTTCTCCATCCCCCCAGGGTTCCTCACACCTACTGGGAAAGGATCGGGCTCGATGCCTTCATCATGCCCGTACTTTTCAGACACCACAGCAAGCTGCGCCACTGCTGCCTCTGCTGTTTTGACTACCCCTCCTTGCAGATTATCCTCGTCCTAACCAACTTGCAATGGACTAAGCAAACCCTGGCCAATCTCTTTAACTCACAGTTGTACACCTGGTGGGCTGCGCTCTTTTCAATACCACCTGCCAAGAAGCTAAGGTCATGTCAGCCTTCTGGCAAGAATTCACCAAACTCGGCGGCATCCAGAACAATGTTGCCATTCCCAACCACCAACAGCACTATTGCAAGTGCTAACGAATGATCCAGACCAGATAGAAGGTCCTTAAGCCTTACCTAAACTATGCTGGCAACAACTGGTCCAGACTGCCACCGATCCTTGAAAGGAACATCATTTCCAAGCCTACTGCAGACCTCCATCCACCCCGTTTCTTCACCGAATGCGGCTATGACCTTAACTCTCTTGAATTCTGACTGCGAGATAAGCTTATCCCGGCTTATCCTGGCCCTGGCACATCTCTGGACACCCTCAAGCTGGACATCGCCACTAGAAGCATTCACCACGTCAGGCTGTACGTCCAGGTCAACATCTTGAAGCCCTTCTTCCAACTGAACTCCTGCATCCATAGCAATACCAACATCTTGTCCTACCCTGCTCTGATCGACATAGAATGAAAAGTGAACTGCATCATTGAAAACATTGTCAACGTCTATGGCAGATATCGCAAGGATAGATTGCACGCTCAATTCTACCGTATCAAAGCTCAGCTGCCCAGAGGAGGACAACCAAAGGCTCAATTTCAAAGACATCAAATAAACCAGAGGGTACAAGAACTGGCTCAACAAACAAGCTGCCCTGCTCTTACTCGATGCTCCCCACAGGAAACGTCATTGTTACGCCTTCTTCCACTCAGACCACAACCTCAACCACAAAACGCAAACAACTTCCAGCTCTCCATGCGAACCCAAAGAAGCCTTCTTCCTCTCCTGGACTTCAATCCTTATGCTCCCTCAACGCCAGCCTCTGCTAAAGTCTATATGTATTGTCCGAATTCAATTAGCTGTTGTTAAGTGTTATGTCCTTTTCTCTTTGGGGTGTGGATGCGACTTTATCGCAAGAGGAAGACGTAGGACCTTAGAACAGACTCCACCTTTAAGCCTTAGAGATGAACTCTTAAACTCTTGGATTTGAGGCCGAGAGGGCGCAAGATAACCCCACAACCACACATGTCATGACCCAACAGGGAGCCAGATAACCATAGCGCAAAACCGTTGACCGTTTTGGCTTGGCGCGCCCCTAGTTATGGCCCTCCTGATGACCCCGAGTAACCTTTTCAACGCCCAAGGTGGCGGCATCTTAGAACCAAGCGCCCATTAGGACACAAGAGGGATCTAGACAACCCTAGGACATCCAGAGAGTTTGCTCATGACGGCCTAGTACTCCACTGGAATAATCACTCATAAGGCCCCGTCAGAGCATCCACCTGCATGAAGACACAAGAGGGAGCTGGACAAACCTTGGACAACTGGAGAGCTTGCTTGTGAGAACACGCTACTCCACTGGAAGTATTGCCCTTGATGACCAGATCAATTGTACGCGTTGCGACACAAAAAGTGTGGAACAGATTACGCTTACCAAACTGTCCTATTGCAACACAAGAGGGTGGAACGGATTGCCCACAATTCTCCGGGTTGCTACACAAGAGGGTGGATAGGAATGCCCTGTAAGTGGCTTTCTCTTCCTTTGCAAATCCTTCCAAATCATGGCAGAGAAGGAACCAAGAAGGTCATCAGCTCCCAGCAACCCCTCTACTCGCACGACATTCAGCACCTTTGTGACCACATTGCACCAGCAAAACAGTGTGACAAAGTGCCTTTATTGGCTTAGAATCTTTGATGCCAACCCTCCCATACTGATGTTAGCTCTCTGAATGATGGCGAAATCTAAAGGAGTGGCACTTGTGAGGAAAAGGAAGTGAAGATATTTGCCGTGTACCTCATAGTATTTACTGCCGTATTCAATGCTTAAGGACTGGGAGTCAAGGTGGAGGTGTCAAAGTCTCCTACAAGGTTGGGGAATAGGTAATGGATGATAATTCCCTAATGTGGTCACCGCCGCTCACTTTCCCAAAGATGGGGCGCTAAGCTGTATACAAAAATGATTTAGATGATGAGGGGAAACCGTACAGAAGGTATATAATGAGTGGTGTATCTGTGGCGTTGCTCAGGCTCAGGCAAGCAACGGTGTCACACATCACAACATGTCGGCCACTCACTCTGTACAGTCGTAGAAGGGTCGCCCCCGCAGAGCAGTACACAGGGGTCCCATGCCTCGGCGCTCAAGCACTTTACATCGATGTTGTAAGGGGGAAAGTGTGTAACTAAAGACCAAAAGTGGTCTTTGGGAGCTGGGTGTTTATACATGATGGGGGACATGTCAGCTGACAGTGGAATGTCCATGAGAGGTTTCAAATCTACGGTGATGCAGATAGTGTAGCGATGAAGAATACCGGTTGACTGCTGCAGTCACATCTGCATGCCAAACTAGAATTGTTGCAAAAAAGAATACAAAGGGGCTGAAAAGGGCGCACTTCATGACACAAACCATGCTCAAGGTTCACCCAGTGGGAGGGCCCTTGCGTAGACTGCGGGACTCTTCTTAATGTACAGGATGTGTTGTCTGGTATATTATTTGTGACAACCCTGCAAATATAATCAATGAGTATCAATGAGTGCCAAGTGCAGAGGAAGCTCAGGAACAAGTACATTGGCAGAGACGTGCTGGAATACAAGCATATGTAGTTTTCTATGGGGCGGAGTAGTCCCAGTGATGAGGCGCCTGTGGGAGCAGGGGGGCACGGATTAGACCCCCCCCCCCCCCCCCCCCCCCC
>KZ993915.1:0-23889 GCA_003614705.1 Blyttiomyces helicus | reverse complement strand
GCCACTCATCCCAAAAGAACGTATCATCGCATCGCAGATCCGCCGAGGTAAGCGCATGTCGTCAGCTCTGTTCCAACACCCATCATCACTGCGGCACTCACTGGAAGACAAGGAAAGGCACAAGATTCGCGGCGGACTTAAACGGAGCCGGGAGCGACTTATCAACGACCTGCTCGCCCTCCTTCTCCTCGGGAACGGCAGCCGGCGCGCCGCTCTTCCGCTTATCCGCCTCCAGAGCCTTAAGCATAAGCAGCGGGCTCGAGCTCTTAAGCAGCTCATCGACCCCCGCGACGCCCTTCTCCCCAGCACCAGCCACCCTCTTCGCAAACCACTCCGCTAACCTAACCTTCCACATGCGCCTCGAGTTCGTCAAATCAAACAGCGCGTTGATAGCAACACAAGCATGGACCTCGGTATCGACGTCCTCGAACCCGGGCTGGTAGAACGGATCGTTGGCGGACATGGCGACGACCGACGCGATGTGGCCACCGGAGCCGGAGCCGGAGACGGCGATGAAGGACGGGTCCCCGCCGTAGCGCTCGATGTTGGCGCGCACCCAGCGGATTGCGCGCTTCACGTCCCGCACGTGTTCGGGGTATTGCGCGTGGGGGGATGTGCGGTGGTTGACGGAGACTACGACCCAGCGTTTTAGGGCGAGGTAGGAGACGAAGGGAGGGATTACGGTTTTATCGCCGCTTTGCCAGAAGCCGCCGTGGACGTAGATCTGAGGTGGGGGGGAGGGGGGGGGTTGAGGACTGTGGGGTGATGTGGATATGAGGGAGTTAGGGGGTGGGGATGGGGCTTACCAGGACTGGACGCTTCCGCGGGTAACTCGGATGGATGTGGACGTCGAGGGACATCATGCTTTCGGATGCGGGGCCGGCGGCTTTGAGCTCTTCGTCGGTCGCGTAGACAACTGGTATGGAAAGCAAGATTATAAAAGGGGTAATAGGTGTCGCCTCTGTCTCGGCGCATTTATAAGACCGAAAAAAATACCACAAAATAACTTACTGTCGGGATGAACCATCACGTTGCGGGCGGTCCAGAATGGGTTGAGAAGACGCAGGAAATAGGCGATCCTGGAGGATGGTAGCGAGTAATGGGGTTTCGCCGAGGCGTCAATGCAGCTTCACAACGCACCCTTCCACTTCCTCGCACCCCCGCTCACCCCCCCCCCCCCCCCCCCCCCCCCCCCCCCCCCCCTCCCCTCGCAAACCCACAACGCACGTGAAAAATTCCGGCGGATCATGCGAGTCCGCCACGCGATAGCACTTTGTCTGCTCCTCGACGACGAAGCGGGCAAAGTACCCCTGGAGGAAGAACCCCCAAATGGCGAGGATAACGCCCACATCGACGCGGTACAGCCACCCGCCCAACCGGCCGTCGAGTACTTGGGCGGACCACGCGGCTTTGATAATGAGGAGTTTGACGACGAGGAAGATTTGGGGGAATTCGGTGCTGGGGGGGGGGGGGGGGTGAGCAGGTGTTGATCATTGTCCCTCCTCTGGTGCGTGACCGCCTGATCAGACGGTTACTGTTAACTCACATGAGGGAACCGAGGATTGACCAAGCTGTGCGGTTTTTGTGAGAAAGGGTTGCGGGAGCCGGGATATGGGATATGAGGCAGAGAGCGGCGGTGAAGAGGGAGGCGAGCAGGTAGAGGAGTTGGAGGAATAACATTTTGGATCTTGTTGTTTTGCGTGCGGAGAGGAGGGCGAGCACGCAGAGTCGGGCGGGAGGGGTAGATCAGTTGCAAAAGTGGGGGACAGGGACGAAAAGGAGATATCTGCAGAGGGCAGTCGCGGTCGCGGTTCGCGTGTTGTTGTTGCGGCCAGCGGCACTCCCGACTCACGCGTTGAGGCGCCTGTCTAACAAAGACTTTGTGTTTTCTCGACCAAGCTTTTACCAGCTCCTGCGGATCAGTACCAAAAGCTAACGAGCGTAAGGCGTAGCTGTAACAGTTGGCTGTTATCCAGAGCCGCGCCTTCGTCAGTCGTCGGAGTTCACAACAGGCCGGCCTGGCGAGAGGCGAGCGCGGCCTGCCGCAGTATCTCATGCTCGTAGTATCCAACACTGGAGAATAAACGATACAGCGACTATACCCCGACTGTACACACAATTATTACGGCGTCCAGTGATGCCAACATCTAAACATCTATGATGCAGACAGGAGCGGAGAGTCAACCTTGGATCGTCTGCAAGTCGCAGACCAGTGCCGCGGTATTGGTCCGAATGGTCCGATGAGTATATGTATGAGAGTAGAGCAGTCATGTTATGTTGCAACTTTACTTGTGGGCATGACACTATGCATTCTGCTATGACAAGTGGTGATATCTCAGTACACATAATAATAATATATCCCCGAGAGCCGAGCCAGAACATCGCCACCATAACTGGTTCAGTGGTTTGATGTTTGTTTGTTTGTTGATCCTACAGATTGATCCTACACATCCCCAAGCCCGGCCGCCGCTGCGAGTGCCTGCCCCTGTGCCCACTATCGACGATCGACTATCGTCAGAGACGTTAGACGTTAGACGTTCGTTCCATCCCGTCCATTCCGGAGGAGGTGACAACTCGGGTGTGACCCTGCTGATCCCAAAGTCTCAACGGGTCATCTGCAAGTCTCCAAGTCTGCAACGGCCAACAAGTGCCGAACCCCAGCCAGAGACCCCGCCGCTCGTCCTCGTCCCACAAGCCACGAACTGAGTGGCCGCCGTGCGACTGCCATCGGACTGCGACCCCGTGACCCTGCCGCTAGCTGTCCTGCTGCCGCCGTCGTCCTCACTCGGCCCTGCTGCACAAGCTTGCTGACAACTGCTGCTGCCCGCGCGAACCGTCCTCTCGGAACTGCCTGACCCCTCTCTGAAAATTCTCCGCCCCTCGCTCTGATTGGGAGGAGCCCCGCGCTGTCCGTTGCCTGCACGCTTCCCTTCCCCCTTCCCAAAACCTGCAACCCCGTCCACAGACTCCCGCGTGACCGACAGGCTCTCGCCATTTCCCCGTTCCGGTCACCTCCACCGCCTGCTGCCCTCCGCCGCTTCGAGTGTGTCGGCCTAGTGACATAGCCTGCTGAAATAGATCAGGTACTGCCAAAAAAGAGTGGGACCCCCCTGGAACACTGTTCTCCTCCAACGTTCCACGTCCAGATCTCGCGTCTCGTAGCGGTGGTCGCAACCCTTACACCCCACTTTTCCCGTCTTCCAGTTACCTAGGACCAGATGCACGCTACCGAGCCTTTGTACTCCCCATCTGACCACCTGAACTCGACATCCGCTTCCTACCAAACTCTTCCCAAATACTACCCAGACCGGTTCTCCGCGCCTGGAGCTCTCCTCACCCCGTCCGGGTCGGTGTCTGGTCTCGAGAGAGGAAGCGACGGGTTTGCAGCGCTCGTAAGCACTGGGGCCGAAGAGCCTATTACGTCCACGCCGAGCGCTTCAAGACCGCGTTACTCTGCCCGCGTTCCCCCAATCGCTTCCGCGGCTGGTATATCCGTACCTCCGAGCTCGGAATTCGTTATGCCTGAGCCTGCGAGCGCTCGTCGCAAGCCGCCTGGGTTCGCTGCTGTGAACGGCGGTGGTGGGGCGGCTGGCCCGAGGATGAGCGAGGATGGTGTCGTGGACCGGGTTTCGACGGCTGGTGCCTCGGGAGGCGTTTACTCGCGGGCGGGCAAGGCTGGAGGAGCCACTGGGAATGGGACCGCAGAGGAGTACTACCGGTAAGAGGCTTAGGGGGCTTAAACATTCGGCGGTGTCGTTTTGTAAAACGGCCGCTTTTGCTCACCGGCTTCCACATTGCAGAAGAGGAATCGACGCGGATAACGTGTATGCGAGCCAGATCGTCTCTTTCGCGCCGCCCTCCTCCCACCCGCAGAACGGGTATTCTCAACGCCGCTCGGAGCCCTTGGCCCCTCTTTTCGTGAAAACGGCGGCAAACCAGCCTAATGGCCCGTTATCCCCGGGAGTGGCACGCCGTGTAATGGGTAAATCCCTCCTCCCCGTCCCGAAGCCGATTTCGCCCGCTTCCTCGGCGTCGGACGTTACGTCGCGCATAGTGAACGTGGGCCAATCGCCCCAATCTGCCAAATTCTACCCGAATGCCGAGCCCCTCTCTCCACACTCCCAAAAGCGCCCAGGAGACGCTTCTGCAGAGGTCACATCTCCATATAGCTACTCTTCGCCCGCTGCTCACGCCGCGCCGCGTTCGACCTCGCAAACGTACTCGACGCCGACTGGGACGCGGCCGATAACTGCTCACGTAACTCCGTCCTCCTCCTATCACACCCCCGCCCCTGTGTCGTCCGTTGCTACGGATGCCTCCCGCGGCGATTACTCGTCGTCTTCGCACCAGGGCGGTGGGAGCGAGTCCAAGAACTGGAGGTCCCCACCCGTAAATGCGACAGCCCCCGCCTCTTCCAACCCCGCCTCCTCCGCCGCCAAAACAGCTACTCCGTCGCCTCGGAGACGGGAAGAGCAGCCGAAATCTGCCCGTGCCGGTCGGTCGTCGAACCAGAGGGTCACGTCCGCGAAGGACTTGAAACTTCCCCTTTCCCCCGAATGTGAGAAGACCCCCCGCAGCACCTATGCCTCACGAGCTTCTTCTCCTTGACGACTGTCGCTAACCTCCCCCCCCTCCCCCCCCAGCTACTATGCAATTCTATAAGGACCTCCTAACTCCTTACGAACAGCATGAGGTTTACAACTTCAAAGACATCTACTTTGCTGGCGCGGGAAACGTCGATAAAATTGGTGGGCCGCGTCGCAAAACGGGTGCCGATCTCGCCGACACCGCGAACGCTGCTGGAACGTCAAAGGACGAGGATAAGGCCGTATACAACAATGGTAATGACGTGATGTGGGAATATCGAGAAGGGATCTAAACGAAGATGAGAATATTGCTGAAAGTCTCCTCTGATACAGGTTACGACGACTCTCGCGGAGACTACTACCTGACGAAGCACGACCATGTCGCATTCCGTTTCGAGATTCTCTCTCTTCTCGGAAAGGGGTCTTTCGGCCAGGTCGTTAAATGCTACGACCATAAGACGAAGACCCACGTTGCGGTGAAAATCATCCGGAACAAGAAGCGGTTCGAGAAGCAGGGCGCGATCGAGGTGAAGGTTCTCGAGAAACTCAAAAACGAGGTGAGGAGAAGCGCGGATTTTTTTCAAGCCGGTGTTCTTGCGCCGCCGGACTCATTTTTGCTCGTGCGTTAGGACCCGAGTGATTCGAACAGCATCGTGAGGATGGTGGATCATTTTCACTTCCGCGGCCACCTCTGCATTACTTTCGAGCTTCTCGGAATCAACATGTACGAGTGGCTGAAGGCGGGAGGATTCCGTGGCGTGCATTTGGGTGTGATCAAGAGGTAAGGATTTATTGGCTGGACGGCGCTTTTTGAGGAGTGGATCTGCGCGATGCCAAAAGCACGTTAGGAGAACGTGAAACTCTACGGACGAAGCCTACATTGCAATAGTTTCTCTCTTTTCCGTTCGACGCGGAAGGAGAGAACCCCCATGCAATGGGGGTTTGCTCGTAGAGCTGAATGCTCTCGTGGGCGTGCTTTTCGTAGTGAGAGAGACACGGAAGGTCGACAATGAAGACGATTTCGGCCGTACTAACGTTGTGCTTTTCAAATGTGCAAAAGGTTCACCGTGCAAATACTCCAGTGCCTGCAACTGCTCGCCGGAAGCAAGATCGTCCATTGCGACCTGAAACCCGAGGTAAGGTGTCGCTTTGTACGTACTCGTAAGTTGCCCTTCGCCTCGATACTCACCAACGCATCGAATGAATTTAGAATGTTCTGTTGAAAGACCCCTCGGCGACCCAACCAAGTCGCTCGGACAGCAACCACTCCTCCTCCGTCGACACCTCCCGCCCCGCTCCCGGCACTCTCCCAGTAGACTTCGATCCGTCGCAGCCCGGATATACCATTAAAGTCATCGATTTCGGCAGCTCGTGCTTTGAGAACGAAAAGGTTTACACGTATGTTCAGAGCCGCTTCTATCGGAGTCCGGAGGTTATCCTGGGTATGTTGATTGTGAGACTGGAGCGTGGGGTGAGGAGCGCTAGGGGGTTGGACTCGAGGCGGGTTGGAAACTGATTGGTTCGTTCTTTCTATGGGTCGCTAGGCATAAGTTACAACGTCGCGATCGACATGTGGTCTCTCGGGTGCATCCTCGCGGAGCTGTACACTGGATATCCTCTCTTTCCGGGAGAGAATGAGCAGGAACAGCTGGCGTGCATTATGGAGGTGAAGGGCGCGCCCGATCTTGAGTTGGTTGACCGCGGCTCGAGGCGGAAGCTGTTCTTTGGTGAGTGCGAACCTTGTTTCCGCAATGGACCATTGTTCTGGAGTGTGCGGTTGGGAACGGATGTTGGTGGTGATTTGCGAGGGGGTTCCAGTGGACGTCGTTAACCTTTTCGTGCAATTCTATTATTAGATTCGAATGGTGCCCCCCGGATATATCCCAACTCGAAAGGAAAGAAGAGACGCCCGGCGACGAAGTCGTTATCTTCTATCCTGCGATGCCCCGACCAGGCGTTTGTTTCATTCATCGAGCAATGCCTCGCCTGGGACCCGGAAACACGCATGACCCCTGCAACCGCGTTCCAACACGAATGGCTGGCTGGCCCTGCACCACCCGCGCATCCCGGTGTGAGTCCCGGACGCGTGGGGTCGTCCGCGGCCACGTCGTCCGCCGCCAACAACGTGGTGAGAAAGCGACCTGGCCCGGACGGCGCCGGGAAGCTTCTCCTTGCGTCGGGGAGGTCGAGGTTTGGAGGCGGAGGGGGCTACGGGCCGGCGCCTTCGGCCGGATCCGGTGCCCCGGTGACCGTCGCGGCATCATCCTCCTACGCACCTCCCCCTCCTGCCGAACCGCGAACCCATCGCACCGCCGATACACGCCCGCAGCCCGCATCGAAGGCACTTCCGTCCGTAAGCGGCTTATCCGGTGCTGCCCCGTCCTCAAATCCCGCCAGCGGAGCCCCGCCTCCAGTCCGCACCACGAGTTTCTACTTTAGAGGCGGTGCCGGCTTTTTGAGCAACGGAAAACCCGCTCACCCGGCTCAGCAACAGCCCGCGCAGGCCGCTCCCGCTTCCTCCTCCTCCTCCGCCCCGGGTGCCCCCCAATCCCGCGCCCCGACCGCCCCGGCCGCAGGCGCAGGCCAGCTCCCCCCGATCTCCTACGCAAGCTTCCCGCCACCACCACCCGGCGCGTACAACACCTCGTCGCACGCTCCTCCCGCGCAGCAGCAGACGGGGAGGAGCCGCGCTACCGCCGCCGCCGCCCCCGCCGCTGGCACACCACCGGCCCCGACCGCGTACGGCAGCCCGTCTCGCGGCACTACTAGCGCTGACCGCGGCACGAGGTACACCAGTGCGTCGGTGCCTGTTGCGCCCTCGGCTGGAACGAATCGGTCGAACGCGGCGAGGAAGTCGTCCGAGGGGACCAGGCGTACGAGGGGGGGGGACGCGTATGGGCAGGTGAGCTGATACCTCCCCCCTTCATTTTGCCACTCCCTCCCACCCTGTCGGCTCCCTGGACACACAATCAGGGTAGACTGTTTCCTTTCGCATCATCTGATATTCTCCCTCCTCCTCCCTCCCTCTGGAATCCGCCACCCGCAGTGGAGGTAGCCACGCCCAATATGATATTTTGTATATAAAGGCTGCCTTCAACCCCTGGCCGTTCTGCATAAATATGTGAAAAAAATTTGCCTACCTCAAGCTTGTTCTTGTATGCGTCCTTGCGCGCTTGCGCTCTGCCCTTGGTATTTTTTTTTTTTTTTTTGTTGGTGTTGGCTGTGCATTTGAGGAGCAGATGGTTGTCTCACTTGGGATCCGCAGAGCCGGGAGAGCCAAGCCAAGCTCCGAGCCAGGGGGGTCAGCTCAGCTCTGCTTCACTCTGGCCTGTTTACATTTGAGCCAAGCTGAGCTGAGTCGCCATGACCAACCCCAACAGACCTTGTGCTCCCTGAAAATCCCGAGTTCCACCCTTACATCCTGCCTCCTGGAACCATTGACTGGATCGACCAAGGCTCGCTTTCCGCAAAACCGCCGCCGTTGCAAATCCACCCGCCCCCAAACCGCTGACCCCTCCCTCCCCTCTGCCAACTCCTGCTGATCCCCTCCCCCAAACAGTGGACCTAACTACCGCCACCCATATTGCCTCCAACTCCCCGCGCCCTCAAAAGTTGCTCATACTTTTCGGCTCGTTTCGAACACGCTCATTCTCGCGCTTCCTCGCGTTCGAGTGCGCGCCTCTGCTGAGCAAAGCAGGCGCAGACGTCCGCGTATTCTACCTGCCATCTCTTCTGCTCAAGGATGATGTGTGCGAAGCGCACCCTGCTTTTGTGGAACTGAGGGCGTTGGCGCGGTGGGCGGATGGGCATGTGTGGATCAGCTCTGAATAACATGGGATTCTGACGGCTGGTAAGGTGTCCTATTTGGGAGGGTAGCTTATTGACCTCTCCTCGCCGCCTCTGAAGGCTGGGCCTTTCAAGCCAATATTTACGTAGGCCGCGACATTGATTTCTTCTCTTTCTTTCACTCAGAACCAAATCGACTGGATTCCCCTCGTGCTGGGTAGTGTCTGTCATACTCAAGGTTGCACGCTTGCGGTCACACAGGTGTAGGGCGGATCTCAGTCATTCAATACCGGCAACGGTAAAGCACTTTCTGTTCCTCCTGCAGGGCCTATAGCGACACAACTTAAGTCTGTGATTCTCATCTTCAATCGCATCCCCACCCCCTGTTCTGCTCAGCCCTCCAAATCCTGGGCAGCTGGATGCGGATGTTTGCAGAAGGCGGGGGCGGGCCCATAGAGAACGGTGACCAAGTCGTTGACCGGGCTGAGGAGCTAGTGACCATTACTGCAATATTGCGCCCGCACGAGGACGTGTTCGCTGACAGAAATAGCGAGCGAAAGGAGAAGAGAGAGAACAGGACGCTGTTGTCGCTGGCAGATGAGGAGGTGATCACAGCGGAGAAGGGGCACACTGCGTTGAAGGAGAAAAAGGACATGACAGGGAATATGATTTAAGGTTTTGCATGCTCAAGTAACACTCACAAGCAAGGAGTGGGAGTGGTTCGGTGTTTTTTTTAGTAGAAAAAACTAGTAATATCTAAATATCTTGCGCAACCGTCTCCTTCCCTGCTTTTCCCCATTTCCGCACGCTGTCACAGAGGTGGGGGATAGCGAACAGTGAGTGGAAGTGATGATGTCGGTTCCCACGGGGAAGATGCACTCTGACTCGCCGCTAGTGACAGGGAGTCGCGGGCCATATGCGCAAGAACCGGATAGTCACATTCGTGGTCCTTACATACACCCTGAACGTCAATGAGTTTTCAGATTCAGCCTTACCCCTGTCCAAACCACCGTCCGAATCTGGTTCACTTTCCACCAAGTCCATATGTGTGTCCTTTTGGATGTGCAGGGGGCTTCCAAATACAAGTCGAGCTCAGCTCTTATGTTTCGCTTGGAAAGACTCGTTAGGGTTCTGCCGGAGCTGGTGCTCGCTTGGCTCAGAATGTGGATCAGTTGGTCCACTTGCGAAAAGCCTGTACCCGACTCAGCTGGGCAGTCAGTATCGCCTAGAGCCTCATTGTAGTAAACCTCGTTGTGTTTGCTGGGGTCCTCCCAGCTTGGTGTCTTGGGGTCAAGGTGGAGGTGTCCAAGTCTCCTTCGGGGTTGGGGAAGAGGTAAAGGATGATGATGATTCCTTAATGCAATTCCAACTGCTAACGATCCTAAGGCAAGACACTAAGCCAAACAGAGGCGCGATGTACCTAATGCAGGGATTATATGGGATTGGGCTTAATCGATCTATGGCGCGACGCATCGGGACTTCTCAAGGCTAAGTCGGACACTCGCTCCGTTCAGGCGTCCGAGGGCTGCCCCAGTAGAGCAATACCACAGGGATCCCAAGTCGCGGCTCTGATGCGCTTTACGATAGCCTCCCAGATTTGGACTGAGGATCAAGACCGTCCTGAGTAGGAGGTATATGTGGAAATCTCAGGAGAGCGACAATTAGCGAAGCGTGCTAGGACAAAGAGCTTCCGGCACGGTACATCCCCAGCTGTGGAGGGGCTGACTGACACAACATGATCCAATTGGCATCCTACTGCCTCTCGGGTACTCGGCTGCTCGTAAGTTTGCGTATCTGTCGGGGTGATGAGGTGCGAGTCGGGAGGAGTATCAGCGATTAGTGCCTGAAGGTGCGGTAACAGTTGTCCTTCTTAACAGCGATGGTTCCCCCCACCCGCAGGCTAATGGTTGGATCCATAGACGCTTGGATCCGGAAATGACCCAAATTTTAAGCCAAGTGCAAAACTTCTGGCGCTTGGGGTTCCAGCAACAAGATCTGAAGTCCGGATGACGCAGTCAGGCAATGCCCCTACACCTGATCAGCAGTCAACTTTCTTTGACGGCTGCGCGGGTGCTTATTGCTTCGACCCCGGCCTGTATAGAGGCAGAGCTGCGCTCCCTGACTCTCTCTGAAGCCGAGGGCATAGCTCCCCATGCCTGGAGTTCAGGCAACAATCAGCCTAGGTGGTAGCTCCTGACGCTCTGAAATTCCCTGTCACGCGGGCAGGCAATGCACCTACACCGAAACAGCATGCAACTGGCTTTGACGGCTGCCCAAGCCACTATTGCCTCGATCCCAGCCTGTATAGAGGTGCTAAGGGTTGGTAAAGCAAGGGGGGTTGACTGACCTAGGAACAGTGGGTGCGCAACAACTCGCCATAGGCGGCGGTGTTTTTGATCTTTTTGAGAGGCTCCCAGGTTGTCGTGTCGTCGCGCCAGCCTAGCCATTCGACTTCATATTCTTGGTGGTGCTTCCCATTCTTCATAGCTTCGCCCCCCTTCCGTTAGTTGACTATGCGCTGGACATACGACTCATCGTTGTGGAGGATTTGAACTGGTTTGGAAAGGAGCTTGGATGGGTCTGGGCGGTATGAAGAGGTAGAAGGGTCGAGGTACGGTTTAAGGATGTTAACATGAAAATAGGGGTATACCTCAGCGGTGTTCGATGCGCCCAGATCTAGCCTGTTGGTGTCCAGGGTAGGGCCTTCCGCGAGGACGGCGAGGGGGCCTGTCGGATTTGGCACGAACTTGGGTGGTAGGGTCAGCGTTAGGGGGATGTTGATTCGGTCAAGGTTCAGCACGACCTTGTCACCGGTCTGGTAGCTTATGTGGACATGGTCAACATTGAAGTCACGGGTGTAGCAGTCCTGTGCTTCCTTCATCTTTGGGGCAGCGATTTGCGGATCTCGTACTGGTCAGGGACTGAGTAGTTAAGTTACGCGTGGTTGGCTTTGCTGTTAGGCCTGATGACAGTGTCAGGGCAAGCAAACTCGAGGGATTGGGGGACTTGGTGTCATTGGGCTAGAAAGGGGGGTGGAAAGCTTGGGGCAGTTCCAGCCGCTATCAGGGCCCAGTAGGGCTACGGGCTACCAGGGCCCGTAGCGCCCGTAGGGCCCGTGGGGCCAGAACTGCCCCAAGCATTCCAGCCGCTATCGCTATTTTATTATATATTCATTTCGAGAGGGGGGAGCTGGAGTCGTGGTAGATATCATTTTTCTGTTGCGCCGTCGACCCCTTCGTCGACGACGGCCAATGCTTGTACTAGAGACTAGTCCTTCCTGATGAAAATACACACCGGTCAAACGTCCTTACCTCTCCACTGCGACTGAGTGTGCGGGCCGGAGAGACGCGGGCTGACTCCACTGCCGCAGATACTGCCGAGGAGCTGTACCTCAACTGGGTCATGGATTTTGCGCTTCCCAAGACGATCGTCAGCGACCGCGACCAATGTTTCCTCAGCGAGATGTGGCGGTGCCTCTGCAAGCTCATGGGTATTGATCATCGGCTTGCCACCACGGGCCAACCGGAGAGCGACCCCGCCAAGAACGCGATCAAGACCGTCAAGCAGACCCTGCGCAGCATGCTCACCGGGCTCCCGTCGCATGTGTCCTGGAAGCGCCACCTCCCAACGGCCGAGTTCGACATCAACTGCTCACACAACACCGCCACTGGATTTTCGCCCTTCGAACTGATCTACGGCTTTCAACCTTGCCGCTTCGCCAAGCCTTCGGCCGACGCTTCCAACCCTGCTGCCGCCACGTGGGTCCTTGACCATTACACGCGCGATTTGCTCGCCACCGACGCGCTGAAGAGGAACCGGATCCGCAACGCGCGGGCCTTCGATAGCAATCGCGCTGGGGATCCGGCCTTCCAGGAGGGGGAGATGGTCCTAATAAACGCGCGGAACCTTTGCCGCTCCACCGTCCTACCGGATCAAGCGGCAAAGCTCACCGAGCGTTTTGCAGGACCGTTCGAAGTGCTCAAGGTTCTCCTGCACGGCGTCTACTGCCTCAAACTACTGACGGGCTCCAGCGCCAACGACACCTTCAACGTACGGCTTCTCAAGGCTTACGTCCCCAATGACGACGAGCGATTTCCACACCGTGCACAAGAACGCCCGCCACCCGTCCCCTATGATGACTACAACGAGCCCAACGTCTTCGAGGTCGAGTGCGTTGTCGCGGACCGCATTCACCGCCAGTCGCGCCAGTACCTTGTCAAATGGCGCGGCTACCCGGACAGCGACAACACTTGGGTCCGCGAGCGGGATTTAGATGCCAAGGAGCTGATTGCGGAGTACCTCGCCACGCGACCCGCATCACCGGAACCGCATCCACCGCGCACATGAGGGAGGGGAGGGGGGAGGAGGAGATAGAGGGGGATACTGGAATGCTTGGGGCAGTTCCAGCCGCTATCAGGGCCCAGTAGGGCTACGGGCTACCAGGGCCCGTGGGGCCGGAACTGCCCCAAGCATTCCAGCCGCTATCGCTATTTTATTGTATGTTCATTTCGAGAGGGGGGAGCTGGATCCGTGGTAGATTTCATTTTTCTGTTGCACCGTCGACTCCTTCGTCGACGACGGCCAATGCTTATACTAGAGACTAGTCTTTCCAGACGAAAATACACACCGGTCAAACGTCCTTACCTCTCCACTGGGACAGAGTGTGCGGGCCGGAGAGGGCCCGTTCCAGGGGGCAGCCTGCTGCTGCAAGCAGGGGAGCTAGTGATACAAAACTCCAGGAAGGGAAGGAGCGACATCTGGTTGGCGCCTGTGCATTTCGCATACTTGCGCATCATGTGCTAAACGGTCTGGATCATCCCCTTGCACTTTCCGTCTGTTTTTAGATGGCGTGCCCTTGCGATAGAGCACTTGATGGCAGGCATCTCGGTGAAGGCTTCCCAGATATCTGTGATCACCCGCGTGTCGCTGCCTGCACAAAGACGTCAGGCGGGCCGACCTGCAAGTAGACACGTGAGTTGTAGAGGTTTGCGAATCGCCTGGTTGATGTCTCTTTGGAAGCAGGGACAAGGATAACACAGCAGCTACTGTAGTCAATGAAGCACATGCAACGGCAAAGTTCTTCGCCGTATGGGCCGTACGCGATGGGGCACACACACTTGTTGAAACCAACCGTCCTCCAACACTCCTTTGGAATGGGAAGTGGTGTTAGAAACCCCTCGCTGCACTTTGGGTCCTTGAACCACTTGCATTCATGGTAGCTTGACACTTAGTCGCCAATCTCCTTGTACCTCCCCGGCCAATACCATTCCACCACCATCTTTGCAACCGTTTAAGATATACCCTGCCCGCTGCCCTGAACAACCCGATAGTGATAGTTTGCTTGGACTACAGGTCGCATGACCTCAGTGATTTAGAGTTGGTCCGCCTAGTAGAGGAAGCCCTTGCTGAACGCGTGTTTCTTCAGGGCCCCGGTGCGCGTTGACAGGGTAGATGAGTCAAGTCGCCCCTTGATTTTAAGGGCGTATATGTCGGTTTTAAGGTATTTGCAGAGCTCATCATCAGCTGCAGTGTCCTTGAATTTGGTGGGCTCAGCAGGCCCCTGGAGGGTCTGAATCTGCACGACCATGTACTGGGTCGCAGTTATTCCCTGCAGGGGGCTGTGTGTGATGGCGTTGAGGAGTTCTTGGCATGAGATGCAGAGCAGGATGTACAGTGGCATGCAGGAGAGCAGGTCTGCGACGGTGTTGTACTGTCATGGGAGGTAGTCTATATCAAAGTTGAAGCTTCCAAGGGACTCATCCATCCGGCTTCCCGTCCCCTCAGCTTCAGTTGGGCGTTCAGTTATATCAGTGACTTGTAGTCAGTGAACGCCCAGAGACAGGGGCCAATGAGCTGGTGCTGATTTGTTTCTAGGATCTTGACGAGGAGCTCCTTCCCGTGGACGGGGTAGTTCATTTCCGCCGGTTTCATCTTGCGGCGAAAGAAGCTAATGGGTTGGAGGAACAGAAGGTGAGTCAGGTCTTTTATGGTAGTGGGCAACAGGGTAGGAATTCAGTTGATATTCCTGGCTGCATCGGCTACGGGTCCTCCGATTGCAAAGACAGATGCGTCAGAGAACACGTAAGTCTGCTTGGTGGGGTCTTGGCGTACGAGGACTGGTGCTGTACTAATAGCGGATTTCAGCAGTTGACAAGTAGTAGCTCTTGTCGTCGCGCAGGTGGTTGTTGAAACCAAGGAAGGACTGTCAGTGGTGTTTTGTGGGTTAGACCATTGGCGGATGGTTGCAATCTTCGATGATGCAATTGAAACGCCGTCATTCCAAGTTTGTACCCGTAAAATTCGACCTGCGATTGGCCCCGGTGCCATTTCGCAGGCTTGATGTTGAGTCGGTTTTTGGCCAGGCTGCGTGGTTTCTCATAGACGTACTTCTTGCCGTCTTCCTCTGTTTCAGAGTAGATAAAGATGTCGTCCAGGTGGGAGATGACATAGCGGTCGTACAGGTGGATGAAATATTGAATTATCCTACCTTGGAACGCTGCAGGTGTGTTCGTGAGACTACGCGTGTGGATTGCGGATTTGAAGATGCTGTAGTCTGCGACTTCAATTCAATGGTAGGTGTCCTTGTCGTCAGTGTCCGTGAAGTACTTGGCCTTCAAAAGCCGGTCACGCATCTCCTGGAGGCTCAGGAGAGTTGTTGATTGCAATATGTTATGCAGTGGAGTCCTCGGTAGTCAAGGCACATCCACAGAACGCCGTTTTTCTTTTTCGCGTACACAATAGGCGCGCCCCAGGCAGATTGCGAGTGACAAACCCAACATTTGTTGACGAACTCATCAATCTGGCATTGGGATACATCCAGCTTGGTCTAAATCATTGGTCAGAGGGGAGGGAACTTCGGCTTTCCACCTTCTTCGAGGGCGATTCGAAGTTGAGGTGGCCGCGGTCAGGGGGCAAGGCAATGTTTGCTTCACAGGGGCTGGCAGGGTCCAACATCAGGACCATGTCGCAGAGGAAGCCTTCCTGGCTGCTCTTGGTGGGGTGTAGCCCGGGTCAGGATTTCCTCCATCCTCCACCTGGAGAACCTTTGTTGCGCGGATCTGGATTCAGTTAGGCTTGTTAGGATCAGGGGAGAAGTACAACATTACCCGACTCTTGAACTGGCTCTTGCTCCAGGCATGCCAGGCATACATTCATTCGGTTTCATGATTTCTGAGCCTTTTATGGGTTCGGATCGCAGCAACAGTGGCATCGGAGGACTTGAGGACTTGACTTTGCGGATCTGGTAGTGTTTATGTATGAGTCGGAGACCACAAACGTGTTGTACCCGGAGTCCACAAGGATGGGAACAATGGATCCACTGAGGCTACAATCAACAACCTAGGGATCAACAACTTTGGGGCCAAAGTGGAGATTTTCAAAGGAGATCAGTGTCCTTTCCGCGGTTGGTATATTCGTCCAAGGGCTTGGTACTGATTGGGGTTTCTGAGTTGCGGCGCGTATCTGTCACGGTAGTTGCCGGGAGTGGCACAACCTCAATCGATTCAGGTGACCAGCGCAGGTGTCCAGGGATCATCGTGCAGGCGGAAACTAACACAGACTCCGCCCGGACAGCCATGTCGGCTTCCACAGCCAACTTCGTATTGTTCGTACTCCTCCAAGGTTGTTTGGCCCTGAATGCATATCCAGCGCTTCGCCTTCTCCAGCTTTTCCCCCTTAAGGGTAAACCCCTGAAAGGGGTCCTCCTCCAGTATCAGGTTCATCTCCTCCATTGTCAGCTTTTGCTTTTGGGCGTGACTAAGGCTGGTGGACGCGCGCACGGCCACGCGCATACCACCTTCAGGTTGACCTCCAGCTTGTCCACCTCCATTCAATTCTCGTACTCTACCACAAAATTGTAAGGCTCAAGCTCAAAGGTTTAGCGCTGTCATGAAGCGCGTCCTTGCAGTAATCAAGGAAATCTAGCTCTGAGATCTACTTCTCGTAGTCATGCTCGTGGGCTTGGTCCACGATGCTTTTCAGCTTGCGATACTTGATGTTGATCTCGTTCAGGCCCCTGTCGAGGCACATATTCTTTAGCTCGCTGGAGCTAGAGCTCACGACATTCTTGGGGTAGAACTGCTTCGCAAACAGCTTATAGTCGTCGTCGATCATCAGTTAGCCGAAGTCGTTCTTGTATTCCTTTACACAGGCGCAACTGGATATTTACAACCGCTTCCAGGAATATCTGTACGAGCAGATGCTTATCTTGGGCTGATTGGTTTGGGCCCCTGTTACAGGTCACGATTTAGGCTTTGACAGCGTCGAGGAAGTCTGCAATCTTCTTGAGGCTGTTCTTGTGGCCAGGGAATGTGGGGACTTGCTCCTTTGGCACGGCCCGGGTGGACTTGGGAGTTTCTGTGGTCAGCGGGTTCACCATCGGCGGTGTCCGCGGGGGAGGCGCGGGAGAGCTGATGGCCATAGGTAGTTGAGAAAACTGGTCTGGTATCAGGGTCAGACCCTCGGCTTGTCTGCATCCTCGGCCGCGCAGCATGAAGTCCGGGTAGTGGAGGGAGAGAGGAGGGGCTTTTTCAGGTCGTTTTCAAGTATGTCAACATGCGGACACGTGGATCGTAGGAATATAGGGTATGTAAACAGAGTCCGATGCGATATGGCACTTCCCAACTGAGGTCTCAATTTTTTACTATAGAAAAGGGACTTGACAACCACGAGCGCTAACAATGAAAAAAGTCTAGGAAAATTTGGCCGTTCCCATCAACCGGCTAGGGTATGGCATCACATACCAGTATACCAATAGGGTATATCCCCACAAACATGCTGATACCCTAATAAAATTCTCTTTAATATTTTACATCGGCAGTGTCACATGGTGACACTTCTGTACCCTAGCGCATACACCGGCCGTTACAAATTCTCTTTCCATGTGGTTTGACGTCAATGCCAAGTCACCAGCCCTAGCAAATTTCTTAAAGTCCACATCCTCTCCCCCTTCACGTGATAGAATCATACCCTAGCCCCAATCGGAGCGATTCCACTCAAACAGTTTCTTCTTTAAGCATCCCCTCGTTACCAACATTCTCTCCATACCTTCTCCTGTCTCTCTCATCTCTTCTCCTTCCTTCTTATGCCTCCTTCGCCTTCACCTTCACCCTCAACTACACGTTCAGGTATCGGCATCCTTTACACTTCGCTTCTCATCCATCTTCTTCTTGGTGATCGATTTCACTCATTTTCTTCTCTTTCTCCTTCCTCTTTATCGATAGACTCTCGCCAACAACCTTACCTCATTCACAGCAAATCTTCCCTCCACTACATTCCTGTCTCAATTTGCTGCAAAAAGCAATGCTTGGAAGATATACCACCCTCCCTCCTTCGCGACCTTCCAGCCACCGTTGTCGATAGATAGATAAACTAACTTAAATATTCTTAATTCGTTGGAGAAAAATCTGTAACCCTAACCGTGTTTATCGATAAACTCTTATTTCCAACAACAATCGAAGACCAACATAAACTCTCCCCTCAACCGTGGCATCATGCACATCGCCCACAAAGTTGTCTGTTCGAAAGCTTTTTCGATCGCACACTTTATGTCCAAGTCCTCATTTTATCGACAGTTCCCTTTGCGCAACCTCATCACAGAAGCCTCCCAATGCCTTGATTTTCCAAGAGGCCCTAGTGAAAAAACCATGCTTCTCCTCATTTCGTTTTGATTTGCTTATTCACACCAAAGGCGATATGCATCCTGAATCCGGCATCATCTACCCTACCAGCTGGCTACACGAAGGCTCTCCTATACAACAATACCTTGATGAACACAATTGCGTCAATACTGTTTCTACCACTTAGTTTTTCCATATCTGAGATACTCATTATTGGTAAGAATCAGCAATGGAGAGTGGCTATTCATGTTACGGAATACAACGACACACCACACAAATCACACAAATATGATCAGAGAGTGTCCTCTCTTTTTGTTCCAAAAGTAAACATTGTACTTTCACTTTCTCATCATTTTCCTTTTCTCATCTCAGACAGTATTGCAAGCATTATTATGCTACTTTCCAACGCGCTTAGCTACAGCCCCATACATATGCTTCGTTTATCATCGACGGAATGGATCAGATCAAGACAAACCTTCCTTTCTACTTTAACAAACAAAAATCCCTCGACGGTGTTCTACGTCTAAACTATCACATCACCGGCGTTATCAATAACGGCTCCAAGCGTGCCTACGCCTTCGTCAACCTCTTCCGATATCCACACCATTGCAACCTCATGCTCTCCTTCCTTTGTCACTCACTTCTCCATCTCGAGGTTTGCCCACGACAACTTAATCTTCAACTCGACAATACGCCCAAGAAAAATAAGAACCACTACATTCTTGTCTCCCCCGCTCTTTTTGTACATCCTGGTCTTTTTCAAGAGGTAAGTCCCTTAATTCCATCCTACTTTACTTGTCGTCTTCCTTCATACTCATATCTACCGATTCGTTTACAAAAATAAGATTACAATCGGGTTTCTCAATGTCGGTCACACTCACGAGAATATCGACCAGAAGTTCTACAACATCTCAACAACCTTCATACGCACCAATGTTGAGACACCCAATATCCTCCTGGACACAATCAAAAAGTCCAATGTAGCCTTCCTGTCTCCGCATCCCCATTCTCCTTGTCGCGTACGTCTCATCAATCACGTCGCAAACCTTCCGCAAGTTAGCTGAAGATATCCGAGCTGACGAACTTCATCAGCTTCATCACTTTTACTGCTTCCGCCTCGCCAAGAACGAACTTGGAATAGCTCAATTACAGCAAGTTCCCTTTCCCTGTCTTCCCCGTTGCATTAATCATTCCGTTTATATTTTACTTCTCCTTCCTCTGTTTTCAGACACAAAAAACATCTCTCCGAATATGAAAACTGCACTGCCAACGCACCCCTTCTTAAACAAGGTTTTCCTTCCGTCATCTCCACCTTTAACAACTTCAGACAGTTCAAACTACTCCCCCTCAACCCCTATCCCGAACTCATTGAAGGCTTTGCCGACATCAAACTCCACGAGGCTAAAATGACAAGTTCCATTCCGTCATGCACCCAGACATCCAACTTCTAAGGCGACAAACAATCCTTCCCGGCGTCGCTAATTCTGCTTACGTACACCTCTCTACCATCGGAACAAACGCTGCACGTCCTGACAACCTTCTACACGCCCTATACCAACAAAAAGAATTTCTCCTAAATGATTCCCCATCTGGCCCTACAACATCCATCCCACCACCCATAGCCATCCTGTCTTCTGATCCTACCTCTGCACCCCCTCTCCACCCATGAATACAACGTCTTCACGCCGCCTTTCAAACTCCACACCAATGCATGGACCTTACGTACGTGGCGGCCCCCGTTCCCATCAACCCGGTGGAAGGGTACTCGCCAACAAGATCAAACTAGACTGGTCCTTTGTCTGCTTTGCACAACTGGGTTCCGTCTTCTCCGACGGCACCCCCTACCTGGACAACGCTCCTTGGATTGGCCAAATCAAAAAACTATGCTCCGACCTTTGCTATCAAGTTCATTGGTTCGCCCCTCGCTATCTTCACTCCACCGATTCTCTTCGTTTTCGCATTTGGGAACCCCTCCTCATCGAATCGGATCCTTGGCTCGATACTATCGATTTCAAGGGGATTAATTTCCCCTTTCAAAAACTTAACAAGAACCACACTTCCCTTCTTGGGTTGTAGCTTAATGGCTAGACAGTTTCTCCGTGGAAAGACCTTGATATATTTTTACAAATTTCAACATATTTCACATATTTCACATACTTGATATATTTGCTACACTATATCTGTTCCTTCATTATTCCCCATTCACGAACTTTTCCGTATTCGACATTAACAAACTTCAGGCGACCACCATATTATTGTCTGAAAGTCGAAGAAAATGCTAGGAAATGCAATGGAATCCCTCCATACCTTAGCCGGTTGATCGGAACAGTCAAATTTTCCTAGGCTTTTTTCATTGTTAGCGCTCAGGGTTGTCATGTCCCTTTTCTATAATAAAAAATTGAGACCTCTTTTGGGAAGTCCCATATCACACCGGACTCTTTTGATATATGCAAGTTTAGTTTCGATAATGATTTTCTATTTATACTCCGAATAGCCTGTAATCTTGCAGGTGCATTTACATTCAGACAAAATATGAGCAATGTCTAACATATTTCATTTTATCAATAGATATTCACTTTGAGTTTGCAGGAATCATAGACCTACGTAACAAAACAAATATGATTGGAAAACAAAATAATTTACATGAATCGCGAAAAAAGCAAAAGAGTGGCTCCAATCTGTGCAATAATGTCACCAAAAACAAATCCAAGTCTTCCGGGAAGAATCACTTGAAGAGTTTGCTTGTAAAATGATGACTCGTTAAAACCAGTCTGCCTAGATACGTACAATTTCACCATCATTGCAGCCCCAACCACTCCAGTCATATTTGTGAATGATACGGAAAGGACATTTAGCCATGTGGTTTCTTTATTGAAGTGTCTGAATCCGGGAAGGCGAATAGAAAAACTTAGCATTTCATTATTATTATCTTTTTTGTTATCGTCATAATAGTTCACCATTCCAGTTGAGTTTTCTGTTTTATCAAGAATTTTCAGATAACAGTCAACGTCGGCTTGAGGCTGCTTTTCGAAAGTAACCTTGTTGCGCGTACTAGCTTTGCGACTACTAGTCGAGATATTGTCATTGTTGCCAATATCAGTCTTGTTAATGTTGCTATTGTTAACAGTGGAATGATCGACCCCTTTCTTGGCATTGTTCCCGAAAAGATCCGCATATTTGCTGTTGAGTACGGGAGATTGTTTGGGTTGGAAAGCCGACGTTGACGTTTTCTCCATGTTATCTTTGTTGTTATATGCGTATATAGACTTACGGGCAGCCTCTGGATGATCAAAATCTTACTCAATCATGGGGCGAATTGACAGGATATCAAAAACGTGCATGTTTATAAATTTTCAAGAGCAAATGTTGAGTCACTTTTATAGCATAGATCTTGCATCTTGGAATCCAATCTATCGATAAATGATTGTAACGTTTTCAAAACTTCATTAATATGTTTGTTTGTTTGTATGTATGTATGTTGTTGATTATTGAACAAATCTATGAATATTTTTGAAAACATATATCATGTAACGTGAGGATGTACAGAGTACTTGAAGATGAAGTGTTTGTCAGCAACTGTCTTCTGATGTTCCACACGTTGGATGTAGATGAAAGTCAGCGGGTTCAGCGTGTTTATTTGCACATTTTAGGGACAAAACCAGTAAAAAGATTGATAGATTTGGAATAATATGCAAAGAACAAAATACATTCATTTTCAAGGTGTGATGCAATATGTGATGCTGACAAAAGACTTCATCAGCAACAATGGCAAAATATTCTATCAATGATTGCATAAGTGATTTTGACAAAACCCTTGTTGGCTTGGAATATTTATCGACAAAGAGATACATGTTGCCAAGTGTTTTGTGGTTTGAAAATATTTATCGATAAATACTTGTGAGTTTTTCTGTGAAAGAATACGCAGTTGCTTCCACATACCTTTGTACTCTCAATATTTCAATATTTGAACAATGACATACCGCACATGGAACGAAAATCATCTTCACATAAGAACATATGCGTGTAGAACAGTAGTGATTTCCCTTAGGAAATTTACCAATGTCACAGCATTTACTCCTTCAAATATCGCCTATTCTCAAGGGGACCTTCACCGAAAGATATCAGCAGCGAAGCAATCAATTGATGAAAAAATTGCTAAATACCATCGCCAAGAGGAATCAGCGGATGTTGCAGTTAACGACATTATTGCCCTTTACCACCAACGAAAGAATAACTCTTATGATACAAACATGACAGACAATTGCAAAACCTTTGAACAATTTCGTAAGTCCCTTGACTATAGTGAAATTACTCGTGTTTACAGCAAAAAAGAAAGCAGATTAGAACAAATACAACGAAAAATATCCCGAGTTATGAAAAGTTGCAACATAAAACCCAAGCGACTATTTTCAGCCAGAATATTCAAGAAAACCCTTTGGAGTATGTGCTTTGTGGGTTGTGAAAAATGAAATCTATGAATTCGGACTTATATTCAGTGATAGTTTTTATTATCGAGTATTTGATATTTGATGTTTGATATTTGATATTCTATATCCTTATTGATATTGGTTCAACTTTGAAACAGGTTTGTCTAGTTTTTACGATACTAATTTCAATTTTTTTTATTTTTTTTTAATGTTATACAAGAGGTGGTTTCGTGGTAGGTGCAAAATGAAAATATTGTTGGATAAGATAAATGTTATCTTGAAAAACGAATAGCAGATGGTGAAGATCAAAAGAAGCTACCCAGTACTTATAAATTTCAAGTGTTGAGAATATAAACTTATATCAAGCCATCCTGAAATTAAGCCCAGTGATTATAAACTTGACAATGTTTATGTTTTCTTTGTAAAAGTTCGTAGGCAGCCATTCTTTCTGAGGTTGACGCCATTGGGGTTTCAAGTTGAATAGTAGTACCATATCTGGTTTGAATATCTTGCAGGGTAAGTGGACACCAACAATATTATTCAACTTCGCTTAACACCTTTGGAACCGAAAATGCGCTCATTGCAGTCGATTTGGTAACCTGAACTTGTCCCTTCGCTTAACACCTTTGGAACCGAAAATGCGCTCATTGCAGTCGATCTGGTAACCTGAACAAAAACTGCGCATACATCAGACTTTCCACGAAGGATTTCCTCTGGCAATCCAATCCATTCAAGAAATCGTTTTGTTTCTCTGATAAACTCTGTTTTCATGGTGACACTATAAGATGTGTACTCATTAATATCCATCAATGGTGTCATTTTGTCATCATAATCTAGACTCCATTTTCTGCATAGTTCAAATTGCTGATACTCAGCACTTTGATCGTTCAAATGGTTCAACATAGAGTCCAAAGTATGTTCTGGTATATTTTCTTTTGATTCAAGATCGAGTATGTTTGATTCCAGGACATCGTCGTTGTCCAAACTTCCTTTTTTGAAGTGTGTTTATCATTATCAGGAAATCCGCCGCTGTAATCTTCACTTTCGTCGATTGTTTGTTTCCATTTCTTGATTGATGGTAATATTTCCCTGATCGATTCCGTTCCGTGATCATCGTTGTTGTTCTTTACTGTTTTCCTACACTTCAGGTAACTTTGATTGGGTAAAATTCAGGTCAGCCTTTCATCGAGTACGTCATTGACTTTCACCTTTTTGTCAGCCTTTTTCGACCGTCATTGACGTTTTGAAAGCAATATACATTTTGTTAAGAAAATTGTTTCCACATATGTGATGATATCATTATCTATTTCTTCTTGTAATTTGAGTTGCTCAAAGGGAGTGAAGAGTAATGCACCAGAGATCAAAGGTGCCCGTTTTCCCCAGATTGAGTTGGTGCTATTTAAAGCAAATAGGTCAATAGGCCACCAACTCCAGAACTGGTTGAGGACAATACCAAAACTAGTAGACAATACT
>KZ993914.1:0-23933 GCA_003614705.1 Blyttiomyces helicus | reverse complement strand
CCCCCCCCCCCCCCCCCCCCCCCCCCCCCCCCCGGGTGCAATTAACCATTTCGTTTAAAAAGCTTTCGCCCTTCAGACACAACGTCGAGAGGGGGAGGAAGCCGTCACTCGACCGCCGGCTCGCTGTGAATCTCGCTCGACTACAAGGCTGAAACCCGGGAATCTCGCAAAGCTGAGTGCGCCATTGGCGGCGTCGGAGCCTCTATCGTCCGTCTCTGATCGAGATAGGAATTGATTTCGCGTCATTTGGGACGCACTCTCCTTGCGGCCCCTCATTGGCAGCGCGCCTTGAGCCGGAAGCGCTCGCCATCGGACTTGAGCTTGGGCCGCTCGGATCGAGTCCGTTCTAATTTGATTGGCCTGGATGGGGTACTCTTTTGCGACTCCGACGGAATCATCATTGTGGCGTTGTGGGACATTAGTTTAGATTGCCTGTTGATGTGAGAGGAGTAATTGGTTTTTCTTGAGGGGGAGTAGCCGGAATGCGCTCGACGTGAGGGGAGTGTTATGGATAATGTAGGCTAGACGTCATGGTAGCCGACCTGATGGTCGGGTATCTGGGTGCACGTCTCGCACCACCAGAGTGGACCTTCCTTTCCCCCCAATTATTCCATTCCAATATCGTCGAAAAGACTCATTTGGGATGATGCCGTTTATCTTGCGCTCGTTGACAAAACTCATGCTCTTGCTTGTCAAGCCCGAGCAGATGGCGAACCGGTATTTTGATCCTCTCCAGCGTTCACTCAGCCCTAGGTACCATCCATTGCGGCATGGCCTTTTTCGAAAGTCTGATAGGGCGATGGCTCGCTTCAGCAGGCTGGATTCGGGCGATCTTCGTCGGACATTCACCCCGCTTCGGATTGAGCGCATTGGAAAGAAGCTCATCGATTTCATCGAGCCTTCCAGTACTTAAAGATCCCCCACTTGAATCAAAAACCAAAACAGACAGGTGGCCCGGAGCACTTGTCACTTCGCAGTTGCCTGTTGCTTCCGACTATCCTCTGCCGCCGCCCACCACAACTCTCACACAAACCATTGTATGTAGGCAAGTTGTCGTTTATTCCTTTTCACAAGTCTCCGCGAGCCCCCACACAACCCCCAACCCTTGCAGTCCCACCCCTCTCGTGCATTTCCGCCCATTTCAAGAATAAACCGCTGATCTCAGCGAGATACGCGGCATTTTCGCGCAAGAGCCCATCCCTTTCTCGCTGCGCATCTTCCAGGTCTTGTTTGAGTTTCATCGCCGCGGGATGGTGAGGCTCGAAGGATGAAGACGAGCTCGAAGAAGATATCCGCGTCTCCGAGCCTGATGCGACAGTGGCAACGTCGCTTGTGACCGATGGTGGTGGGACTTGTTCTGCGGCAGGTGCGATTCGAGCATTTTTGTTGAGATTTGCAGATGACGATGAGGACGATGAGGGGACGTTGCCGGGCTGGGCGGCGGTCGTGGCCTTGGAGTCGGTGATTCGGGTTTGCGACGGCGTGACGATAATAGATGGCGGTCGGGATGAATGTTGCAGAGAGGTGGGTGTCGACGGCGGTGATTTGTTTTCGTCGACGACGGCGTTGATGGCAAGCAGTTCCGACGTTTGGCTTTCTTGTTCGTCAGCGCGATGATAGATAGCCAGCAGTTCCGAAGTTTGGAATTCTTCTTCGTCGGCGCCATGATTGATAGCTAGGAGCTCAGAAGATTCGCGTTCTTCTTCGTCAGCGCCTCGATTGATATCCAGTAGTCCCACCGCTTCGCTTTCTTTTGGCTCGTCCAAACTGCGCTCGAAATCTCCCGCTCCCTCCAAGTCGATCGCCGTATTCACGATCCGTTCTGCTTCAGGTATTTGATTTGGCACTGGGGAAGAGCCCTCCGACGAGATGTCGTTGGAGCCGACGATGATCATAGAGGGTTGGGACGTTTTGTCGATTTCGTCGTCGAGAAGTGGGGGATCCTGGGCGGCCCCATCTTGATCCGTACGCTCATGGCGACTGTCGCCGGCGGCTTCAGCCTCAACCCTAGCAGCCTCTTTGAGTGCAGCCCTCTCGGCCTCTAACGCTTCCCTTCGAATTCTCTCCGCCTTTAAAGCACGCTGCTTGGCAGCATCGACCTCGCCCATAATCGCACCGAACAGGCGGACTCGTTTGTCTTCGTCCGACATGATCATGTACTCGAAGCTTCGCCCATATTTGACGACCCCGAGGCTGATGTACACCTCCTCGTCGCTGCAGGAAAAATTCCCTTCACCGGAGATATCGGTTCGCAGAATGAAGATGTCACGACGATGCGCGGATATGATCGAGAGTGATGCGTGGGCAGTGTCGACGCTCGTGCCCGTGATCAGAATGGAAATTTCCACGGGACCGATCGGCTCCCATCGAGGCTTGCCGGTTCCTACGCCGTCCTCGCCAAGGCCGTTCAAGCGCACGAAACAGTTGGCATGCATTCCCATGTCGCGCACATCGAAGAGCGCGGGGACGGCCCCAGGCCCCTCGAGTCTCGACCCAGGCGCGACCAGAATGGCGTCGTAACACCTTCTAGCAGCCCATTGCACGGCACGCGCAATCTCCCCAGCGACGACATCCGCGACCGCGCGCGCCTCCTCCTCGTTCTGCAAGATGAAAGCCCAGCGGCATATTTCACCCCCGTTGCCAGCGATGCGCAGCCCGACGGTGCGACGCTCGAGCTCGCAGACAGTAGTGGGTGTCAGTAACCCTTGGAAGATGGCGCGTCCCGTCGACCCTGGCGCAACGGTGATCCACGAGCGAATCCCGCTCGCGTGCACGCGGAGGGATGACGACGGGTGGCGGGTCCACTCGCGGGCTAGGCTTAGCCCGTTTCGGCTATCAGATTGGGCTGAGGGTGATTTTTGAAGAGGTATTGGCAGAGGAGGTCGACCGCTGGTGTCGTTCAGCTCGTTTGAGCTGGTCCGTGGGCCGGGCGCGTCTTGCTGCTTCGTGGTTTCTGAGCATGCCGTGCATCGGATCGCGAGGAGGCAGAATGTGAGCGCGGACGGGACTCCGAAGGAGGGCGCCAATGGGTCTTTGTTGTGCTCAAGCTCTGCACCATATACGGCTGGCGTTGTTCCGTTCTACGAAGCAGTAATTGAGGAAAGGGATGTGGCTAAGATTAGCAAAACTTTTATTCCCCCGAATTTTGGGTCAAATCAACTTAAAGATCGGTCCTGGCCTTACGTGATAGATCAGAATCTGCTCTCGGCCGATATCTTCGGTTCGAACTTGTGCATCGGTGTCCTTATTTACTGCTGCATGATCGCCACGGGAAGGGCCGATGTGGTCGCTTTCGCCCTTGGGAACCGTAAATATAAGCGTCGAGCTGTACGTTTTTCCCGGCATCTCATCAGAAATGATCCCGCTGGCGTTCGCTACATATTCGAAGCGAGAAATTCAATTTAAAATCTTCTCAGGGTCAATGCGGGGCAGATAAGAGGGCTCGCAATAGCAACCATATGATTCTTACGCACCTGACGCTGACTTCACCATAGCATCTTTTAGCTCTTCAAAGGTCTGGACAAACTTAATGTTCTCTCGCCCGCTTTCTCGATGAAAGAAGATCAATTTGTACGGCGACAGTTTGACTTCTAAGACCATGTAGCTCCTGGTACCTGGATATAAAAACATCGAAGATAACGAAACAGGCTGATCAGAAATGCAATTGCCTTCGAAAACTTGCCAAACCACCATTTCCCATCTCGACTTGCCCAACTCACACGTGCGATCCGCTACCCTGACATGGCTCAACGGCATAGGCGGATAACGCAGCTGCCGGCCTTCTTTCTCAACAATCAACAGCGTGTCGGTGAACAATACGATTTCAACCATTCGAATGCGGTTCTTCTTCGAGGCGACGGGCTGCACTTTTTGGTTCTTTTCGCCGTTCATGGAACTGGGGTCGGGGTTCTCCGCAAAGGAAAGCGACGTGATAATGCGCGGAGAGGTCGGAAGAGGTGAAGTTGTCGTAGGGTATGGCTTGGCGAGAAAGGTAGAAATATGAACCTTCAGAGTTTGGTAGTGTTAGATTGATGGTCATTTACAAGCGATGATTAGCACCTGCTGTTGATTCACCGCTGTCATGATGACCTACCTTTGGGGTCTGGTCGATACTTTCGACGTTCGAGAGGTTCAATTCGGATTCCCACTTGATCGTCTCGTCGAAGTTATCCTCGATGCCAAACGAGGCATAAATCTCGCGCAAGGCGTCGGAGAAAAGGGGGAGTTTCTTGACTGCGCGCTGATAGGATAATTTGTGTTTTTCTCCAAGCGCTTCTGCAAGGCTGGGACTGCGAGTTGTGCGCTGTTTAGTTGCGCCATGGAATAGGGGTAGGGATAGACCAGGACAAGATTCATATTTAGTAAGGGTCTTCTTGCCGCTTCTGACGAGAGTACCGCGTAAGGACGCTCACCCATAAGTAAAACCTGTATTCGATGAACCAAGAAAACGGCTCCATAAGCTCTCTCTCAAGCCCCTATGAAATTTCCGAGCGGGAGAATGCGATAAGGGATGATGAATAAAGGAGTCGCACATTCTTTGCTTGAGCAACCCCTTTCTTGCATCACTTCGCTTAAGTTGAAATGAGGGGTAATGGGCTCACCACAAAATTCGGAGTAACGCGTGACACGTCAGCCCTCACACTCGCAACGGTTTTGGCAAAAGCGCTGTATTCCTTTGCATATGTTTTATACGCGGCGATCACCTCCTGAAAGATCAGGTTGCCATTCGTATCAATAGGATTCTAATTCGTTCAGTACCATCCAAAGTTCCTGAAGATTAGAGACGCATACCTCAGCAATATCTGAAAACCCGAATATTTTGAAAGGCGGGGTATCCTTTTTGTTCTCGTTGCCGGATTCCTAAAAATCGCTAGAGGTGTTATTCGCTGCGTCCCACTTCTATATTCGGGCATCATGAGAAATCACTAGACGAACCGGGTTCGTCCTCTCGGGATCGGACAGACGCATTATGCTAAAAAGAGCATCCGCAATAGTGCGCAACTGATCCGCCTCGGCCGCGTTTGCCTCACTCTGAGACATCTGGATAAGTTTCTGTATTCGAAATGCATCGTAAGCGGATTAGCAAACAAAAATCATTTCGGGACACCCTCTGGATGTACTGAATGTAGATGAAAAGTTTTGCGAAAACAGGCCAGCACCTACAGTGTGAAGGTCGCCTAAGAACACCAAATAAAGTGTTTCTTCTTCAAGGAACTCCATCTGAGCCAAGGCGCAATCCTGGATTATTGTCGACGTCGTAGGCGACATCGAGGACATGGCCAACAATGATCCGCTCGACTTCGTGGCATTTTCCGGCTCAAATTGAGCCCGGTAACCTTGTGGCCCTACGAGCTTCGGTAGCAGATAGAGAAAGCGCTCGTGGAGGTCAATGGTTGCCGTGTTCACAGGCTTCCCACCGATAGGGGGGACCGTTTATAAACCTACAAATCGAAAGGGTGGTTCCAACTTGATCTTGACGAAGTCTGACATGACGCAGAGATTTTTCTTACTGACGTCCGAAATCTTCTTCCGGTCAACATTTGCTAGATTGTTGCCAAATACGAGAACAGTAAACTTAGAACGGGTGATCTGCAAATTCGAGACGTTGAAGTAGCTTCACGTCCCCCTCAAACCTTACTTTTGAAGCGCATCAGCGAGAGTATGGGTGCCTGCCATGATCTCTGCAGTCATTAAGTATCAGTAAATACGGATAGTAGAGATTCTAAACAGAGTAATAGAGTTAATGCTTGATAGGCGCTCTCGACCTTTTGAGTTGTGGTTGACGCCTGCCCGACGTAGTTCGGATTGATGTACTTTGAGTACGGGATATAAGAAGAGGTAAGCTTGGACAGGTCGCGCGCAAAAAGGGACCCTGCCTTCGTTTTGCGGGCTCGTCTGAGGACTCACATTTCGGTAGGATTTCGGATTGTCCGGCCCCGCCAGCGACAAAGATTCTCTGGACGGTTTGCGCTGCCTAACACCACTTAATGCGCCCCTTTGGCTTTGAGACGGCCTTCGAAGGGGTGGATTCCCTTGACGGCGGTGCGGCTCTTGCGGCCCGCGACGCCCTATTGACGAAGACCGGGATGGACTTTTGACGATACCCAGGCCGGAGAAATTGTACGAATCGAAGACGGTGACTGACGCAGCCTCCTGCTCCGCGGTTGCCGACATTTCTTGCGGGCAGATTCTCGAAGGCGTTGTTGGTTGATGAGTGAGCTGCTCGCTGCGATGTGACGAGATTAATTCGCGCGGGCCCCTCGCGAAAACGCGGGCCTACTCGCGGTTACGTGACAAATAATTAATTCCAGGTCGAAATTTACGGCCGTCGACTTGGCCAGCGAAATCGACCCTGCGAAGCTTCCCGAACTACCCAGCGTTCGCTTTCTCAGAGTGGAAGCGGCACACCTTTTTTCTAATTTCTTTTGAGCGCAACCGAAGAACGCCGATGAGGTTTGAGAGTTGAGCTTGTCCCGAGTGAAGAGAGGAACCAGGGACCGCCGACGCGGACAACACCTACGCACAATCCTTATTCACCTCGCGAGCTGCATAAACCACACCCCAACGCTACAACCCCCCGCCATCGAACCCCTCCAACTCCTCCCTCCTCTCGACTTCCCCCGCCACCCTCGCCCTCTCCATATCAACCCACAATGCCCTTCTCGCTTCCCCATACCCCTCGAACAACACATTCCGCACACACGCATCCCCATGCACCCATCCCGCACCTTTTATCTCCTTCAGCGACTTTATTGCCAGGGCGCGGTGAGAAGGTACGAGGTCCTCGTAGACGCGCGCACCCTCAACGGCGCCAGGTAGGACGCGAGCGGTCGCGATCACCCTCAATGCGGTCAGCTGTCGCCCCTGAGACAGGTGGCGGCTGGTGTTGACTACGACCGACGAAAGGGGGCAGCTGGTTTTGTAGAGGAAGGGAAAGGTGACAGGATGCCACCAACCCATGACTACGGCCGACAAGACGGGGTAATACTGGGGGGAAAACATGAGGGCACAAACGCTAAGGCAGTGGATGGTGGCGAGTGGGGAGGGAGGGAGAAGAGGCGCGAGAAAGGTGTTAATAGACAGACGCGGCGGGAACAAAACAGACAAGGGCTCCGGAGCAAAAGCAGCGCGTGAGGGCGAGTGGCGGGGTCAGGGGGGAGAGGGGGCCCGTCTCATCAAGTGGGAGAGAAGAGACGTGAACCAAAGGAAAAAAGGGAAAAAAAGACTCTGGTTGGTGCCGTGTGTGTTGAAGTCAGACCAATTGTGCTGACTTTCAATTCGTTCCTTCATCAAACCAATTTCACCCCAAACCCATCACATGAAATATGTAGGGGAAAAAACCAAGGAGCCTTATTGGGAACCCCGGCTTCCCATCGCACCGCAACAGAGGTCTTAGGATAACTTAGATCGGAGCTAAGCCAAGACAGTGCGAGGGGAGAGAGGGGGAGTGTCACGAAGGAAGAGCGGGAAACAAAAACGGAGTCGGGTAAAGATGATCCAGTTTCTAGTTCCCGACACCCGATCCCCTGCCTCTATTCCACACCCATTCCAGTCCAGCGATCGAATGTCCACTCCCCACCCCCGCCAAAAGCCGGGGGGCATAAAGAACGAAGGCTAATGATGCTCAACCTTCACAGCCAGCAAGAACGCAGACACGATCGCGGGGACCCCCACGATGGGGATACCCCATCACAGCGTCTTGGTGAAGATCTCTAGCGCCGGGTGCCCGAATGTCGGCGCCGAGTAAGACCCGTCCCGCGCGATGTGCACCTGCTCGAGGTAGTGCGCCTTGCCGAAGTTGCCACGTCAGACTTGGAACATCGGGCGGGCGAGATGGTGGTGCGCTCATATGTCGGGGTATCGTCGGACGAGGGCGGGATGGTTTTGGTGCTGGAGGGTGCCATCTCGTACGATGCGAGGACGAGGAAGGTGCAGTCGGAGTGGGTGTGGAAAAGCGGGTCGCGCCAGACTGAGTGCGGGGGTAAGGGGTTTGGGAGTGAGTGAGCCCCGGGTTTGGACTGTCCCTCGACGCAACGCACCCAACCATCACGGATCGGAGACAAGAGGAGGAGTTGATAATGCGGGTTGTGGAGTGGGAGCTGGACCAGATGCCTCAGGAGGAGGGGGCGGCGCAGGAGGGGGAGACGGCGCAGGAGGGGGAGGTGGCACAAGGGAGAAGGCGGTGGGCGTGGCGTCCTCCTCCATCACCACCGGTTAAAAGTACGACGGCGCATGATGGCGCGGGAGACAAGAGCGACAAAACTCGGCCAGCACTAGAGGAGGATGGGGGGATACGCTGCTGATGTTGGAAGCGGAGGGTGGAAAGAAGCACGAGTACTTGGGGACGCCATATGTTCGGGTCATTTCGGCGCCATTTTCTCATGTCGCCGGGAACGCGCCGGGCATCGGAATCTGATCAGAGGCAAATTGAAGGGCTTGGCCAAACTGATGGGCTTAGACAAATCTGACGAACTGATCAAAGCTCCCGTAATGAGACGTCTGCCGGCTTCGAGCTTCTCGATCGTCATGCCGACAAAGCAGCATGATTCGCAAAGCTTGTCACGGTGCAAGAGCTCGAGGGAGAGTGCCGATGGGGAGGGGAATGTGTGTGAAATAGAGGCAGGGGATCGGGTGTCGGGAACTAGAAACTGGATCATCTGCGAAAGCAGCGAAAACACCGAAGCAGCTCGTGAACCCAAATTAGAAGGCGTATTTTAATTCACGAAGCTGCTTCGGTGACCTCCTTGAGCCAGAGGAGCACCAATGAGGAGGGAAATTACCAAGGGTAAAAAAGAGAGTGAGGGGTAGCCTGATCCGGGGTGAACCGGTTTGCCTTCGCAAGTCAAGTGACCCACTCCGGGCACTGAAAGTTGGCCAAGACATGAGCGCCAGATACATTTACAAACATATTTGGCCACGCCTCGCCTCCCTACATTAGGTGGTGGAATGCTCAGTGTGGAGACAGCGACTGTGGCGTCGGGTCGGATGGCTCACAGGTGGTGAGTGGGGTGGGGCGATTTAAAATTGGAAAGAGGACGGAAAGAAAAAATGAGCGCCCGGGAAGGGTGGTTTGGCTAATAGTGACACCAACCGCTCGAAGGCCTAACGTGACGGACAGCAGACTAGTCGCTTTACTTTTTGGTTGAGAAGCGGAGCCAGTCTGTATCCTTGAGAACGCTAATCTCATCGAGCGACAGCTCTGAGCAAACAAAATGAGAGAGGGAACGAGGCTCTTGTTAAAACCCCGCCTTTTCGGGGTTTGCATGGTTTCCGATTTATTCGGTAACCACCACACCCCACTCCTCTGTTTGTCTAGTAAGCGTTTTAATTCTTATTCAAAGTTACTTTTTCCTTTATGAAATCACGTACAAGGAGAAGGCCCCCCAACACCAGACTCCCCGCAGAGCCTGCCTCCGAGAGGGAGGCAGGCAGTGAGAGGGAGGAAGATCTTTCACGCGATCCGAAGGACGAAAATAGTATTTAATTACAAGATTTTTGGTCGGAGCCGGAGAATTTAGCTTGTCGCACATCTGGAGAACGAGAGATCGGACGGTTTGTTAGTCATTGGAAGGGCAAAGCGACAGCTGCCAAACGAGGGGGTCAATTTCAACACAACGTACAGCAAAGCAACGCCTCGAAGGATCCAGTAATCGGGATTCGCTGTGGTCTTGAGGTCGACGTCGAAGATGTAGTTCTGATCCGTCCGCCTAGGTCTGCGGTAGACGGGGCACCGATACATCCTAGGGTCGCCATCGTCCGTTGAGTTCGTAGCGCTGACATGAATAACCGGCATGTTTTGGTAAAGTATTTTGGGCTGCGACTCTGTGAGGCGGATGTTTTTTCGATCCCATCCTGCTCCTTCGATAAATAGCCCATGGATGTAAAGTCCTTCGGCCGGCTGCGCAGTGATGTCTTCCTTCATTTGCTTCATGACTTCGGGTGCAAGCTGTGATTGATAAGCTTTAGTCCGAAGTCGCAAGACTTCAATACGAGAAATGCAAGAGCGGAATTAGGTGCCGATATATACCTTAACATTATCGAGTGCCCACCCGGCGTGCATGCGGGTAATTTCTTGTCTGATTGCCGTCAAGAACCCTTGAGGGTTGAAGAATCCACTGAGCCAGAACACCAGCGGCCGACCATCGAACAACCAAGTATGGAACTGGGCGATTCGAGCAATGAGCTCAGTGTACCATAGACCCAAAGTGCTGCTTTGCCATGAAATCTTGACCCACGTTTCAGGCACACGCGCATCATACAGAGCGTCCAGCGCCTGTTGAAGTTGTGCTGATACGATGATCGTACCATCAATGGCAAGCTTCAGGTCTGACAGCGTGGATCGCACCGCCGTCATCACAAGCTGCATGCGATCAACCTCTTGCCCGAGGAAAATATTCAGCGGCTTCGGGCCCCCTTGCTTGATAATCATCTGCTTCACCTTGTTGCGGTCGAAATCTTCAGGAAGCTTTGAAAGGAGATCGTTTGCCATGCGCTTTACAACGTCCTCGCGGGTCTCGCCGGATCCTGTATTGCTGTCCTTGGGCTGGACGGACATGATCGTGTCTAGTATAAGACAATGCAAGAAGCGTTAAGACAAAGAGTACTAACTGGTGAGGGCTTGAGAGAGATACACGAAAAATCTTTTGGGGTGAAGCCCAAGGCTATCCAAAGACAGTAGAACTCTCTTACCAAGCATTTTTTGCGATTCCTTAGTTTGACAAGAGATATCGGCATTGGGGTGAAGTCCGAATACGTCAGGCGTGTCGATGAGCGGCAGCGATTCGATTGAATTGCGGTATTCTTCGACGGACTTCAGGTGTGGGATTATGTAACCTTTGTAGAAAGCGAATGTGTCAAGGAACATGTGGTCTCCGAACCACACTTTGCCGTACGTATTCAACAGGCGACTACATTATCCGATATGAAGTGCGTTAGGGAGTGATAATTAGAAAACGGGAAGCTTTTAAGAAGCCTAAGGCTATACGTACCGATCGAAATCGTCGGTAACACGGCCACCGTAATGCACCTCACAGAACATGAATCGCGAGGTTTGCCATGAAATTCCAGCCTTAGGGGCAAGCTCGTCGACGTGGTTTTGAACAAACTGTACACTGGCCGCCAGGTCACTCTGGTTAAACTCATATGGAATGTTCCACCCTAATGGGCCAAACTTTCTGCGCTCTTGAACGACAGAGTGCAGGAAAGCGAGCCCGTAGAGAAGTGGTTTATATTGCGGCCGGGTGCTCATGTCGAGCATATCTTGCGTGAACCATGCATACGTTCGCTTCAAACCGGCCTTCACTCCCTGCGGCGGCTCGTTTGTGAACTTGATCGCCATTTGCAGGAACGTGATCGGGAACCTCGAGCTGACGTCTGTGGTGATCCATAGGCGGAATTTCTCGTTGATGCTCTCCGTCTCGACGATCGTGGTAAGCAGTTCGTCCATGAAAGGGAGACCCAGATGGCAGTTTTGAAGAAGAGCCCAGCCACCATTTGCCATAAAGGCCACTAGGAGCTTGCGCGCATGTACTTCCTGCCCTTGCCCCATGGAAATCGCCTTTATTTCAATCTTGTACTTTTTACTCAAATTCTCGATATCTGAAGAGGGGTCAGAGCCGGTGGACAAGAGACAGATCATGGGAGTTCTGCTGTCGGACTCGGCGAGAAGCGCATCCAGATCGAGAATCTGAGACTCGGCGAATCGAGTTGACATGGCGGACGCAATGTATTGTTTCGCCATCATGATAGATCGATCCAAACACCAAGAGCGGACCAAAAGAAGCCTTCTGAAGGCGTCAAGGGAATTCTGGTATCCGCTCGGCAGCATTTCGTTCTCCGGAGCGTCGCGCTCATACCATGATCGCCAGGCCTTCTCGTTTTTCCCGACTTGATTGAGGACATCGTTGAAACCAGGCATCTTGCTCAAAGCAACCAGATTGAGCCAGGTCATGTCGGGTATCCAATTGAACGGCTTCTTGACGACCGCATTGATGTCAAGCGCGGCTCCACCTTTGATAAAGCATCGGAACTCCTCATGCGACACCTTCATCATGGAAATATCAATCTTCAGGGCAAGAAGAAGCACAAACAGAATCTTGTGGATTTCGTAGAGACCGCGAGTAACGTACGAGAAAGCGCGGAACGTGCAATACTCGATGATGTTTTGAATACGCTTGCTGGGAATGGGTGAAGGGGCTCCCTTTTCCATACTTTCATCGAAAAGCTGCAGGAACTGCTTCAGCGAGGTCTGGTACATGACGTTCACCATGCTCATCTCGGCAATCAAGAAATAGATGATAGAGCCACGGCTAGCCACAGGCCGGTACTCTTCACGCGCCACCGAAATCTTCTTCTGCGTTTCGGCGGCGACGACGAGCTTCTCGTTGACTTCCTCGGCCGTGGTCTTGGTCACGGCGAGCACCTCGATGAGTGATTCGTCGTCAACGAGGGAGCCCTTCGTGGATGTGAGCCGCTCGAGCAGGTTATCTTCCAGCTGCTTCATCTTTCGCTTGTTCGAGTTAACCTCCTCCATCAACTTTGCACGCTCTGTCTCGAGCTCCTGCTTTTCGCGCATGATCACACGCCCCAGAAGCTGTTCCTCAAGACCCTTGTGCGTAACGGTAAAGTCGATAATGGAGCACTTTGCGTAGATTTCCGGAGGGTAGTTGGGATTCGGGAGCTTCGTGGTTAAGTAGAGGTAGAATCCATCGCACCAGTCGATTTCCTTGTCTCCGAAAAGAATCTTGAAGGAGCGACCAGCTTTGATCAAGTTTTTCTCAAGAATGTTGTCGAGGGTAGGATCTAGAGCCTCTTCTACGTCTTCGATGAGAAGCGGGCGACCCTGGCTGATGCAATCGTCGACGTGCTGTCGGAAATACTTGTTTCCAAGACTGGTAATCTGGAGCTTGTTCTTCTCCTCGCGGTTTTTGATCCATACCTTCGCCTGGTTTTGTGGATCGATGAGCAGGGGGTAACGTGTGCCCTTTGTAACAATGATACCGTTTTGGGTCGAGAGCTCGTCTGTAGGAAGCCCTTGGATATTCCACTCGCCGACAGTGGTGTTATCAACGAGCAGTCCGATAATGTCGAGATCTTCAGTATGAGGAATCTTTCGCTTGCCCAGTTCCCGCTTCCAGTCTACCAAAAGCTGCGTGCGGAAGGATTGATTGAAAGGACCCGAGTACGACAAGAACGCCGTAGCTAATATCACATCTCCCACGAGACGGCCAATACGCTCGGCAAACTCTTTACTTTGGGTGGTCCAACGATCCTTTTCGCCACGCAAGCCAGAGATAAGTGCCGTAGCCGCATTCATCTTACGCTTGCAGGCGTCGGCATTGGCCTGGAGCGCCTGCTTACTAGAAATGGCCTCGTTGTAGTTTCGGTTGAAGATATCGAGTTCAGCTTGCTTCTCATCGAGAGTCTGTTGGGCCTTATTCAAGTCTTCCATGGCAAGGGATAGCTTATGTTCTTGCACGATCAGGTTGGCTTTAAGCGGGATGACCTTCTTATTGATTCCAAAGTAGACAGCCATAGCTCGAACCCACGATGCAAGACCGGCAACATCAGCTGAGACCTTCTTAGCGCCTTCTAAGTTGAAGTCGGGCATCTCAATCAATGGCTCGAGGATCTCGATGGTCTCTTCGTTCATCTCATCTTTACGGAACTCCATCAAAGAGGTAAGGAAATCACCCGCAGACATAAGCTTCAGCGATTCACTCCATGAGGGCTTCGCACAGGGCTTGTCGGGATCCTGGGTGACAGGGTCGATCTTTCGCTTTTGAAGGATTAGCACACCGTCCATGATACGCATGATAAGATGCGGGGGCTTGGCGAGCTTTCGGACCGTAGAAATATGACCGGGCTGAATCGAGTTCAGCGCATTGGTCGCTTCCTCGAGAGCTGGCTTAGCGGCCTCAAGCTGGGATTCGGCATATGTTTTGTCGGCCTTGATGGCGTTGGCGATGCTCTCTGACTTTGTTTTCACCTTCAAGACGGAATCCTTGACTTTTTCGGCCGCGGCAGTAGAAGCAGTGACTTCAACAAGCACCGCATCAGCCTGCTTAGACGCAACTGCTAGCTCCTTCTCCTTGACAACAAGCTCGTCTTGAAGTACCGCGACGGACTTGGACGCTTCGACGAGCTTGGAAAGACCCATGTTCATGCGATCCGACATGCCGCCCACTTCGTTTCGCTTCGAGGTGTAAAGGTGCTTGTAAGAGCCGAGGAAGGATAGATATGATTTCGGCGTCACGTGTGTACGACGTCTGAACTGCATGAAGTAGTTGTTGCAAGCCTCCGCAACGAGATCATGCACGAAGGCCATGTGGTAAACAACTTCCTTCTTAACTCCGTCTGTTGCGGCGATGTCGATTTCGCTCAGGAACTTCTCGGCAACGGCCCTCAGAGCCTCGCCCGGCCACTTAGTGAACCAATCCATGGTGCAGCCGGATACGAGCCCCGGGAATTTCAGCGATCGGTTCCGGAACTTGTCCCCGACAGGCGAGAAGCAAAGCACGACATGTAGGTTTGCCTTGACGCGGTCGATGAAGAAGGACCACAGGTTTTCCATCGTGTCTACGACGTTCGGGCGCGTCTTTTTGAGTGGGACGCGGAGATCTCCGGATATACCAATCACTTCGTCCTTCGGAAAGAGGTTGGTGATTTCTCCAGATGTTAGGATATTGTTGATATATCCAAGGAAACCTTCCTCCTTGACTTCGTTGTCTGTGAAAATAAACGTGAGGGATCGACCTTGTCCACCCGCTATTTTGTACATGAATTTAAGATCTTCCATAAGATTCGCGGTGGTATAATTCTTGTGGATGGAGATCTGGAAGACTTGGCTCTTTGCAATGAATGCTGCCAGCTTTGTCAGGGACTGCTTGCCGGAACCACCGACTCCGACAAGTAGAGCATTACCACGGGACGTTCGGATAATGCGGGAAATCCTAAATACAAACGACGTAGACAAGAAGTTAGATAAAGGTATGCTTAAAGGGCACAATAACGTCCGGAGATTTCGCTTATGGAAACGTACCTAACAATGTGCTTCATCGCATCCTCGAACAATACAAGATCCATCTTCGAGCCTCGAATGTTTTCATTGTATTGCTTCATGTATTCGAGCACGCGCTCACGAAGAACATCGAACGATGGGATCTTTTCGTAAACCTTAATGGCATCCAAGTCAATTTCAACATCGGGATCATCGACTTCGGGGGGCTCACGCATGAAGTCGACGAAGTACGACTTTTGGGCAATGACTGCGGAAAGCTCATCACCGCACTCCTTCTGCACAAGATTGATCATGGTCCGGGAGAACCAGTCCACGTCCTCAGAGGTCACAAACCGGTCAGGAATAACTCTTGAGCACTCGTGCTCCCACAGGCAGTAAAGCATTTTGATCGAGTTGATGACTTCCGCGTTGGTGTTCATCATTCCTTCAACGATACGAGAAAGATCACGCAAGTTGAAGATGTAATGGAACTTGGCGGGCGTGGGAAGCATCTTCGTCTTGGTCAGTTGCCAGAGGCGGCGAGTGAGCGCCGGAATCTTCGGAGCAGTAAGCACCACCTCCTCGGGGAACTTGTGCCCTTCAGAGAAGTGACCCTCAAGCATCGTGCCGAAAATCTTGTCGACGGAGACATCCGACGGAATCGTGCAGTTGATTACAATGAATTGTCGCTTCAATCGACTCGGGATATCGTTGCGTCCACCTCCGGGGTGCATCATTGCGCCGAGGAACTGAAGATCGACGATGCCCGTCCAATCACCTATTTTCGAGATAGAGTTAGATCACAAAACAGGAATGGCAGGTCGAAATTTCATAAAAGAGGTTCTTACCCGGTCTGTCAAGGGAGTAGAATCCCTGATACTCCATGAGTTGTCGCACAATCTCTCCCGTAACTTGATCTCCCCACTCGTTGATTTCCGGCATGTTGACATCGTCTATGAAAAGGATCATTTTCTTGCCAGCCGGGGGGCCATAGGTTGATCCCATGCGCTTGTCGAGGTAACTCTCTACGGTTCTCTGGAAGATCATGGGCGTTGTGGCGGAGCTGAAGCTGAGGTTCTTGAAAAGATGGGTATCGGGGTTCAGCTTCGCGAGGTACTTCCTGACGGTGACAGTCTTAGCCGTTCCGGGTTCTCCGATTAGCAGGACTGATCGCCCTTGCTTCGTGACCGTCTCCATCAAAAATTCAGTTCGGACGTTGTCTACTGTGGGAATGATAATCGACGAGAACTCAGGGGTAACATCTTGAGGATACATCCACGCAGGAACTCGCTCTCTCCAGTGACACCATTGTCCGTTCTCGCTCACAAAGAACTCGAAGAACGTGTCCGAGCCCGTTGGGTCAAGCGGGGGGTAGTTGAGCTGAGGAACTTTCTCGAGAAGGAAGCTCTGAAGCTTCTTTCGCTCGTCAAGTTCCAAAAGAGCTCCCATAGACCAGAACAAGGCAAAGATGTACAATCGCTCGAGATGGTCGGCGGGGATTTGGGCCTTGGCCGCTTCTGGCTTCGGGATCAGGCCGTTCAAGAGGACAGTGCAGTTAACGACATACGTGACGCTGGCGATAAGCATCTTAGGATGAAGTTCGATAGTAAGATATTGCGAAAGCAGTCCAAATGACGAATTGAAGAGCGGCTCAAGCACGGCCACCTCTGCGGACGATCTGGACTTGAACCACGACGAAAGGACAATGTCCCACGTCAAGGCCGTCACACCGATGTAGATCATCCCGCAACGTGAGACCGTCGCCGGCGACGCGTTTCGGAGAGAGTGCACCTCGAACGTCAACTTGCAAGCCGATGACATTGGGATTCGATCTCCGTTTGCAAGAGTCAAACACTTGTTGTCGTCAAGGACAGAGTTGAGGTTTTCGATCCAAACAGCATCGACAGGGCCGTCGAGAACAATCCACACAGTCTCTCCCTTCTTCTTGAGCGTCTTGCGCCAGAGCGAAGAAAAGATCCCGTCCGTCCAATCGTTCGTCGCCACATCCAAACGCCCAAACATCTGGTAGTCGGTGATAGCCTTCGGATTCATCCTGACCTCTTTGTGCGGATCACCGCATGCCGTCATGGCCTTGAGAAGGGCGGCAATGCACTTCGTCTTGCCCGTTCCCGTGGGTCCGAGCACCATGATTCCGTGCCGCACGCGGGCTGTCTCGTAGAGCTGGATTACTTTAAGCGTCCATGGAGGGTGATTGATGAGATTCACGTCTTGGAGCTGCTGGTCCACAGCTGCCTCCATGCTCGGGTAGCTACTCTTTTTCGCCGTCAGACCCGGGAATAGGTCATTGACGAGCGACAAGAACAAGGTTTCGTCCTCGTCCACGAGTTTGGACAAGTTCATGTCACGGAGCACTCGCATGATGATCAAGTTTTCACTATCTTCGGGGCTACCACGCTTAACCGCACCGCAAGTTCGCAGTACGGACAAGATGTTGCGCAGCCCGAAATCGTAGTGAACTTGTTTGGACAGCTGCTCCTCGCAGAGGCGGTAGAGGACGAAGAACTTCTTCGCGAGGACGATGTTATTGATGAAACCGCACCCGGCGAGCTTGACTCGAATGATGATTTGGCGATCGGGCACCATCATGGCCACATATCGGAAATGTACCTTGAGGTTTTCGGGAAGCTCGACACGGCCGGCGTAACCGGGGTTCATCGTGATGAACATTCCGACCTCAGGGTTAAGGTCGACCGTGTCGCCGTCGGTGAAAATGAACGAGCTCTTGCGCTCTTTTCGCGCCGAGAAGACGCAGCCAATCTGCTGGGCTGCGACGGAGAGCACGGGAAGCTCGATTCGGTTGAATTCGTCGAAGCAGCCCCAGCAACCGCTCTGCGCGAGACCCTTAAAAATACGCCCGAGGCCTCGGTAGTCCATTTGGTCAGAGCAGTTGAAGACGACAACCCATTTCCCGAGGTTCTTCCCCAAGTCCTTGGTGGACTCGGTCTTTCCGGTTCCGGCTGGCCCAGCCGGCGAACCCCCTAAGCTCATTCCAAGGGCTTGAGCAAGCGTGATGTAGCAACGATCGGTGAGAGGCGTGATGACGAGACGATCTGTGCACCCGAGATATTCACATTGGTATCTAGAACGATGGATATTGTGTTAGGTCTTATTTGGGAATGTGCTGCATCCTTCCATAATGTTAAGACGATTTCCTTACCTGAAATCGAAGTTGGTGATCGACACAACACAGCAATCCTTCGTCTCTTGCCAATAGAATCGGGCTTGTTTGAGCCACTCAAAGTCCTCAGGGCTCTTGACGTGCGACTTGAACAGCTTCTCGAACACATCCCGGTGGTGCACCTGGATCGTGATGAGCGTCTCATACTTTGTGCGATCCATTTTCGTCAGCTCCTTTGTTGTGAAATCAATGAGCGTGTTGAGAATCTCTGTGATCTTCTGATTCGTCGCCGCCATCTTCTTCTTGTCTGTTTTGGACGCAGTCAGGGCCTCCTCGCTCATCTGAGTCCACTGAATCTGCAAGCAGAGCAACCCAATCTGGGCAGGATACTCATCGAGGAACTTCGACATCGGCATATCATTCATGCGGCTTGCAGCCTCACGGATGATGTCGTTGATCGAGGTCTGCATGTTTTTAAGGAGCGTGCCGAGCCACATCTCGACGTTTCCGACTGCCAGAATGGGGCGTGAAAGAGCGACACGCTCGCCCTCCGCGCTTTCCAGAGCCATGATTTTGTCGTATTCTTTATCATGGAACTGCACTTTGTTCACGTTGTCGAACACGGAGCTGAGATGCGCCTGGATGGTGTGCGAATCCGACGCCTGGCCGAGGATTTCAAGGAGTGCGGGATCGGAGACGAAGTAGAAACGAGGGAAGATGGCACGTTTGGACTCCAGGTAGCCGGAGAGCGATTTCTGGCAGAGCTCGAGCTGCTCGGTGAGGTGCGGCAGGAGGTTTGCGATCGTCTCGTCGAGGACACAGCACTGGATGACGTTGGGGTGCTCGTTAGCGAGGCCCATGATCTTGCACCAGCTCTTGTCGATGTTGCTGAATCGTTTCGCTTCTTTGGGCATCTGCTTTGCAATGTCTCCTCCGACGAACACAGCCTCGAGGTAAATCCATAGGTTCTGGACCGCAAGCCAATTGTCAATGACCTCGTTCGACGTCGAGAGGTTGTGGACCCAAGTCTGGATCGTCGGCTTGAAGGGTGCGTTGTACCGGTTGGAAAGCAGGGATGCAAGAGTCATTAACGAGTCTTCCATCTGGGAGATAATCTCAGATGTGGCGGATGGCTTAAGGATGAGGTTGCCCCTGTTCTTGAACCCAGCGAGAGTGAAGGTCTTTTCCTCCCACTCCGCGACGACCTGCCGCAGCTTGATATCGATATCCGCTTCTTTGACGGCGGCAGTGCAAGTGTCCTCGATATCTTCCCTGTTCTCGTTCAGCGGGGCGTCAAGAAGACTGCGGAGGTTGAACACTTCGGGGTCCAAGTTGAACTGCGCCTTCGTGATGGATTGGATGGTATCCCAGTGGCGCGTCTGCATGGCCTTGTTGCTCATCATCTCGAGCAAAGGCACGATGGCGGTCAAATTGTCGACGATCTTTTTGAGCTCGAGGAAGGCGTCCCAGTCCTTGATCGCCTTCGGGAGCTTCTTGATCTTGTTTTGGAAGTCGTTCATGTCGTTGTTGATTTTGTCGATGTTCAGGTCGACCCACAGCGTCTCGTTGTACGTGTTCTTCTTCTCCAACACGTCGTTGTAGAGACTGTAGAGATTCTGAAGCAGCTTCAGCTCCTTTTTGATTCGTACGAGCGTCGGGAATGGTGTGACGGCAATGGAGAAAAGCTCTTCGCCCGCCGAGTAAGTTTCCCACTTTCGGTTGAGCTCATCGAACGCGCGCTGGAACACGTTCAGTCGCTCCGAGGCGGTTTTGGGTGGGATCGACCCGACCATGGGCCCATTCTCGGTGTACTCTACCGTGAAGTCTTTGACGTCCTGCGAGAACTTCGTGACGGCCGAGATGAGGTCAGCCTTGAAGACCGGCTGGATCTTGCTGAGGTGAGTCTGCACTTCGATGACGAGCAGCTTGAGCTTCTTCCACGAGTAGCGGAGCGAGTCGACCATCTCGGTTTCCTCCTTCGTGACGGAAACCGAGTGCTTTGTCAGCAGCAGATAAGCTTCTTCGATGGGCGCGACTTTCATGTCGATGTCGACTTCCGCTTCGCGGATCTCGGAAAGGGTCTGAACAGCCATGCGCAGATCGTCGATGTCGGAAATCTTCCTGCTCAGTCGGACAGTCTTGTTGTCCATGTACTCGATAAGCCCCTCCATGTCTTTCTTGACCTTGCGGTTAAGGTTGAGCCCATACTGTTGCTTCCACTCTTTCGTCTCGGCCAGCAGCGCCATCTTGAGAGGCTCGGACGAAATCAGAAGCAGCCCAATCTGCGTCGTCATTGGAATCTCCAAAATTTCCCGCTCGATAAGCTCGTACTTGTTGATCTCGCTCTCGAAGTCGGCGATGGTCGGATTGTTGCCAAGGAACGCCTGGATGATCTCGTTCTTGTCGTCCTTCCACAGCGAATCGTACTTGGAAAACTGCTCGCGGTGGTTTTCGACCTCCTTGCGCATGGAGTTGACGGTAAGCGAGAGCGTGGACACCACTTTTGAGACGTCTTTGTTGGCCGCAACAAGAGCTGTGTCTTCGGGAGCGTGCGTCCCTCCTCCGGGATGCTCTTCGCCCGGCTCGAGGAACACACGCCACTTTAGAGTGAGCTTCTTGGAAACCTCCACTATCATTCCCGCTGCTTTCCCGAGTGCTGCCTGGATATCTTCGAGCTTTGGCTGCAAGACGACGTTGGGGATCACGAGCACCAGCTCCGCACGGAAAAAGGGCTTCTGTGCGGACGCCTTATTGTACTGGTTGCTGGTGTAGTTTCCAAGTCGCGAGCGCAACAGATCAAGCGAGCCCTTGGTGCATTGAACGAGCGCCTCAAAGTTTTGGAAGTTGAAGTGATAGTATACGCTCTCGTAAGCAATCTTCAGGTCCGGCGTAGTCGGCTGCGGGACTCCCTTGTTCAGCTCGTTGATGATATCCCTTGTGGCACTCTCGATGAGATTGCTGCGGTTGCTGATAGTCTGAAGCACCGAAGCGCAGCGCGAATCAGTGCGATCAAGGAAGTTTTCCACGGTCCACTGTTCGGTATCAGAGGGGACCTCGCAAAGGCTCAGCTCGGAGATGCGGTGCACGCCGTTCTCGATGCGACATTCGGTGATATCGAGGAGTTTGTCGACAAGCTCCTCAAGCTTCGAAAGCTGCTGATGGTTACCCTGGAGGAAGTTGTCGAGATTGAGCGAAGTCCATGTGAGGGCCGTCAGCCCTGGCTGCAGCGTGCGGTCGAGCTCATCGATATGCGGGCCCATCGCGCGGCGAAGGATGTTAGAAACCTTCTCGAGGACGACCTTCTTCTTGTTCAGGATCTGGAGCAGCTCGCTGTGCAGGTTTTTGTAGTACATCTCCTTCAGGCACACGTTGCGGACCGAGTCGGGGACATCGAGCCCGAGCCTCTGCATGCATTTCGTCTCCTTGATGAGCTGGATAATCTGCGGGTCGAAGTTGACGAAGAGGTTCCCTTCCGCATCGGCGACCAGCAGGGTTGCCTGCAGCCCAGTCCGGGCCTGGTCGACGATCTGATACCACGAACGGTGCCACAGCATCTCGAACTCGATGAGGGCTCGCGCCAGCTTGTTATAGTTCCGAATGTGCTTCTTGGCCTCCGCGGACTCAAGCACGGAGGTGTTGTTTTTGAAATGCCGCATGGGGGTCTCGATGCGGCGGTACAGCTGGCGTGCCCATGCGATGGAGCCGGACACGGGCGGGGTGTTCCGCGGGATCGGGGGGTTGTCTTTATGCCTTTGGTAGAGCTTCCGGACTCCCTCCAGGTCCCTTCTCGTGTAGTGAACGAAGACGCTGTGGTATTTCGACTCGAGGTCGAGCTGCATGTCCTTCACTTGGCTGAACTTGAAAAGGAGCGCCAGGGATTGCTCGGTGGAGGAGATGTGCTCGAACGAGGAGTCGATAAACTGTTGGAGGTTCGCTTCGAGGTCCGATATTTGCTTTTTGAAGCTTATGTAGTCTGAATCGTATTCCTGTATTGGGAGTAGTTGATCAGTTTGAATGTGCGCTGCCAAAGATCATCTTTCAGGCCTGCCTCGGTTTGCCCCGACGTCCGACTTCCTCTCATTCGCCTCTGAGCACTTCTTCGAATTCGATACACCTCCGAAGTTGGTTCCGCGCCCTGAACATTCTCATCCTTCCCCGCAACTCCTCAAGCTTCCCCTCAACCTTTAACCAAGGTACTACCGCTTCCATCTGCATACCAAACGCCCATCCTTCACCCACTCCGCCCTCATCCCATTCTGACCCGCCCGACAGACTCCAATCCACTCGCAAAGCTCACCATCTTCCTGTGATCCAAAATGTCATAAGGCTTTCTCTGCATCTGCATCATGATGTTGCTGAATCGCTTGATCAAGCTGTCCATGCCCTCGATTCCAAGCTTCTCGAGCGTGCAGAACTTCTCGATGACGCTGAACATGTCCACGACCTTTTGTATGCGTTTGCAGAAGGCGTCGAATTTGCCGAAGATGTACATTTCCGAGAAGTCGAATTGCTTTTCTTGGGGAGACTCTTGGAGGCGTTTCTGGATGGCGGGCGTGTGTGTGTGTGTGTGTGTGGGGGGGTTTCAGGGGGGTCAGTATTTGATGATTGGAGAGACAGATGTCGTCGTTGTCACGTCGGAGAACATCATTTTCAAGATCCCCAAATCAAAAGAGCCGAACCTTTGTCTCGTGAAAGCATCGCTGATACGCCTCGTTGAGCTTGACGCAGTCCGTAAGCTTCATCACCAGGACCTGCCGATCCTGATCCCAGAGTTTGGACCCTCCATCCTGCGGTATTGGAACGAGCCCGTGTAAGTTTCCTCCTAATCAGTCTTTAATCACCGCCCGACCCCAAAACAGCGCCGACAACCCTCCACACCGACCTTGTATATGAACTCTTTGCAGCTCGTGATCATCTGGTTGGTGATTTTAACAAATAGAGACGTCATCCGCTCAGACGTGTTATAGTAACGAGATATGCTATGGATGGTAGGTGTTCGAACGTCGATTCAGTCAGTCAATAGCTTCGTTTGAGGAGTTGTCAAACCCATACCCAAACATGCGGATGAGGACATGTATATATCCGAGGTGAGTCGATTTACCTATAGATCATCTTAATGGCGTTGATGAGCCCTGGAATCGCCGGGATCATTCCAACAGGATCATCCCGATAAAGCGGGTCGCAGAAACGTTCAAGTGTGTACAAGTATTTCACATTGTCCTGAAGATGGGGGAAAAGCGGATTAAGACGACGCCACACTCAAGTTGAATCATATTCCCCCCGATACGCCTCCCGCTATCTCATAACATCTAGCCACCTCGAACAACATCTAGCAATCTCCAGGCCTCCCACTGGCCCGCTTCGCCATTAATAACCCGGGTGGCCCGACAGAGTCAAACCATCCAAGCTCACCTTGCTCTCATTAGCAGCATCCGTAACTCTGTTATCAAGATCCTTCCACTGCCTGAGAAGAGGCCTGCTCTTCACGGCATTGAGGATCCCGATAACGCGCTTACAAGTCGAGCTCTTCAGCTGGTCCGTGATGCTGTTGAAGATAACCATACGTGCCTTCCAGTGCACGAGTTCGGCGTTGGGCCCGATGTCGTCCGCTTCTTTACGCATCTGTTCGGACTCGGCGAGGACCTGCTCGATTTGTTTGCACCATTCGGTGACGAGTCCTGTGGTTTCGTAACGCGCGCGTGCTTTTTTAGTGACCGCGGGACACCCGTCAGCAGGAACGGCCCCCCCCCCCCCCCCCCCCCCCCCCCCCCCCCCCCCCCCCCCCCCCCCCCCCCC
>KZ993913.1:0-23941 GCA_003614705.1 Blyttiomyces helicus | reverse complement strand
AACGTAGAGGGGGTGGCGGGTGAACCCACTTTTTGTGTCAACGAATCGGATTGAGGGATTCAATTGAAATGGAGGTCGAATCGATTGATTTCGGGGTTAATGAGGGTGGGGGGGGGGGTGAGTACTTTGATGTCATCATCGTTATTAATTGAGGCTGAACGGTTTATTTGGGTCGGGTGGGGATTGGGTGAGGTATCAAGTGGAGTTCGTCGGAGTGGAGGGGGTGGTAGCGGAGGGGTTTAAGGGAGTTGGCGCTGAGGGCCGTTGTCCGGAGATCGATGGTAGTCGATCGTAGGACATAAGGTTCGCAGGTTCAAGCCAACGACCGGCCCCGCAGCGTGCCCCCGTAACGGAGATGAACGGAACGACCTTGTGCAGCACTTGGTTCAATGGGGAGCCGCCTGTGGCCGTCTCATGAGCTACTTTAAATTCATGCTGCTCGTTATTATTCAGGTGACACTCCTTCGGATGGGAGCCAGCTGTGGCTGTCTCAGGTGATTCAACATTCATGCTGCAATGGTTACCCTCCGCAAGGGGAGCCAGCTGTGGCTGTCTCGGGTGATTATCAATTCAGGTTGCATGGTTGAAGATTAGGGTACTCTCCTTCGGAGGGGAGCCAGCTGTGGCTGTCTCAGGTGATTCGTGATTAAGGCTGCACGGTTGAATGTCACGGTGGCACCTCTTCGGAATGGGAGCCAGCTGTGGCTGTCTCACGACTTCGATGCTAGCGAGTCCCTCCTCATGTGGGGGTGTGCACGGGGTCGTTACGTTCAGGCTACGGGGTGCACGCTGCGGGGGCCGGTACTGGCCTGCGAGTTGCGAACCTTATACCCTCCAGACGACCCATCTCCGTGATCCATGCTCAGAGCCCTTCGGGTGGCTTCGCCATCCCCAACAAGTTGGGGACTCTTGCGCGTGGAGCACTCCGAAGGGTCATCTTACGGGTAACGGTACGCAAGGCCAGCACCTTAAACCCCCTTCGCTAACACACCCCTTCGCCTGAACTTCACTTGGGTGACTCGTGGGGGACTGACTCAATGAACTACAGATTGAGGCTGCGGAGGAACAGTTTGAGGGATACAACCCCACCATGTACAGGGAGCCACGGTCTCTCACCTCTCTAACTCAGATACATCCTTAGATCGGTCCAACGACTGCTGCGGGGTGTTTAGGAGGGGCAACATCTATCATCTTCAACGACCTAGTACCTTCGGGTGCGCTCGGTGGTTGGCGGTGATGGGTGTTGTCGCTCTACTGGGGGACGAGTAATCCGGACCCTCGCAAGGGGAAAGTAGTTGGGTGGGACGGTAACTAGAGCGATAACATGGGAGTAGGGAGCACGTTGCTTGGAAGGGGGTCACGCACCTCACTTCTTGATCTTCTTTGCCAGGGATGGCGGGGGAGGGAGAGGGGTGGGGTGTTGGGCTACTGGATGGGCAACAGCAGGATGGACTTCTCGGGAGTAGCACTTTCTCATCGGTGACGGTGGGGAGGGGGTACCGCTGCGTCGTCTTCCTAGTTGGGGTATCATCTTGGGTTTCATCTCCTTGGGGGTGGGGCGTTGGGTGGTACTTTGATGGGGAAGAGGGCGGGTAGGCGCGAAAGAGGGGGACGGAGAGCTGGGCGTGAGGTTATTTTCGAGGACTGCCGCAGCCAATGCCTACGGGTAAGCCGTCTGGGGGGTAGGACCCCTGATGACGTTAAACTAAGAGCTTCACTGAGTGCATCGGACCCGGGGGTGGGTGGGTGTACAAGGTGGGGGAGCTTCTGGCGTATCGCGTTGGGGCTACGGTTGCCACTGCGGGGTGGGGCTGGGGTTTCTTTGGGGTGCCGCTTCTTTGTTCAGCGATGGACGGGGCGGTGCTCTGGGGTGCCTTGGTGTCTTCTTGGGGTGGTGGCGGTGGTCTGGATGTGGTGCGGGGGAAGATGGGGCATCTCTTTAGGGGGTGTGAGGTGTTGGCGTAGGAGGGGCCAACATCGAGGAGTGTCAACTGCGTTGTAGCATGCGACGGTCGATCAGTGTGAGGGGAGGCGACGTTCATCGGTTTCATCTGAGGGTGGGGCTGGTCCGTTGGTACGATGATCCATCCTGTGGGGCTGTTGGGCGAGCGGCGTGTTGGCAGGACGAGTGCATCTCTGGGAAACTGGGGGTGCTTGTTGTCTGGGAACGTTCGGTTAGAACCCTGGGCTTCAGTAACAACCATGTGTCACGTTAACTATCGCCTCTTCAGCGGTGGGTGGTGTGGTGGGTGGGGGCTGTCGCGGTGGTGAGGGGTGGAGGGCGTTCTTGGGTGGCGGGACATCGCTACGGTGGTGTTCGTGTTCTAACCGTTATAGTACCTGCTGAGGTGACTCCCCTATTTGTTGAACGCCAAACTGCGCGGCCCCCCGTAACAGCCGATGGTATAGCTTGCATCCCGAAGTTGCATCTGAACGGTCCCACCGAACATGGGGGCGAAGATGGCGGCGGGGTGAGTGAGACCGGAGGATAAAAAGTGACGGACCGGGAAACAGTACACGGTATGCGGTAGGGTGGAGTAAGAGCAACCTAACCTCAGGGGTTTATGGAGGGTATGTCTGTGTCACCCGGAGCTGCGGCTTGCCTAGCTAACTGCCCAAGGAACCATGTGCCGTGAAGGCCTTGTAAACCGGGGGTGTGAGATTAGTTGGGTGCCGATGCGAGTCAAGGGAACCTCCTCTTTATGGGGGGTGTGGGCGAGAGGGTAAACGGACTAAGGGCGGTGAACCCTACTAAACACGTATCCAGGAAACCACGTCCAGTGGGAGTACAGCTTCTTGATCACGTCCCTGGTATTCTGGGATGATGGGAGGGGGGCCAGTGGTACGTTGGGAGGTAGGGAGCTGTACCTGCTGCCGAACCTGACACGACGGAGACCTCCTTACTATAACGCGTGGATACGGATGTTGCTGGGGTGATAACACTATACCTGAAGAAACGAACTGAATTCTTCTAGAAGGACTCCATCCTGGCGGTGGGTGTTCGGTCACGTCCTCGCCATCTTTGGGTGGTGGGGGTGTGGGTCTGGAAGGGGGAGGGAGGGGAGTTACGGTATGGTGTTCCTGCAGAGGGTACGCCCGAGAGGGTTCTGCCGCCTGAGCCGGGCGTAAAGTGGAGCTAGTGGATCTGCAGCAACAGAAATGGGGCTGTGGTGAAGCGGTCTAACCGTGGTGAATCGGCTCACGGTGAAAGACTTCCCCCCTGATGAGCCTTTAGTGCCATTCGTACTCTAACAGGGAAGAGGGGGAGGGTAGGATCTGAGGCTACGGCCGAGGTGACACGTTAGCAGCACGTTACGCGCAAGGAGCCAGCTGTGGCTGTCTCAGGTGGTGCTCTGTTGGTTAGATAACTGGAAGGGCGCCGCCTGTGGCCGTCGCAGGTAGCTTGGTAGTTAAAGCATTTAGCACAAGGGGAGTGCGACCAGTCCTAAGCTGGAAGGTGGCGGTTCAATTCCGTCGATGCTAGTGGGAGCCAGCTGTGGCTGTCGGGGGGGGGGGGGTTGAGTGGAGTCTGGTGTAGGTGGTGTTAGTGAAGGTCAAAGGAGTGGGGTCTTGCAGCGTTTAGCCGGAGATCGATGGTAGTCGATCGGAGGATAATAAGTTGCAACTTGCTGACCCCACGGTTGACCGGAGCGTGCCACCGGAGCCAGACGGAACGACCTCGTGCAAGGGAGCCAGCTGTGGCTGTCTCAGGTGGAACTACAGATTATGGCTGCTTGATTGAATGGTCCTTTGTTGGGTCGCTTCGCTTATTAACCAGTTACATTGAGCCAGCTTGTTGCTGTCTCAGGTTAGTTTCCTATTAATTTTAGCTGAATCGTTGGTGCTGATGTTAATGTCGGTGTTGACCCTTCGGTTGATCGTAATCAGTGCTGCACTTGCTGAGACAGCCACAGCTGGCTCCCCTTGTTGATGATGGTGAGGGTGACGATGATCACGGTGTTGCTTCGCTTACTATCACTGTTCCATTGAGCCGCCTGTGGCCGTCTCGGGTCATTATAGATCGGGGTTGCTCGGTTGATGAATACGATGTCGCTCCGCTTACTGATGATGACGGAATCAGTCGATGTTGGTCATGGAGGTACGGATGAGGGTGACTGACTCAGATAGCAAGGGGTCGCTTCGCTTACCAATTAGTTGCACTGTTGAGACAGCCACAGCTGGCTCCTTGTTTATCAGGGTCGCTTCGCTTAACATCACCGCTGGAATGAGCCACCTCGTGGGTGTCTCAGGTTATTCATTAACAATTCAGGCTGCAGGTGGAATGAACTCGCTTCGCTTACTACTTTCATCTAGGGAGCCGACTCAGGTCACTTTTAAACTGATGCTGCACAGGCTGATGTCAACCCCGCTGGCTAAACTGGTGGTGGCGATGATGATTCTGTTGATAACGGGTCGCTTCGCTTACTATCATAACCACATTGAGCCGCCTATGGCCGTCTCAGGTCAATTATAAACCAGGGCTGGTTGGTGGAATGAACAAGGGGTCGCTTCGCTTACCAACACCGCTGAATGGAGCCGTTTCAGTATAATTATCAGTCACACCATTGAATGGGCACGAGGTCGCTTCGCTTATTAGTTCTCGCTGCAGTGAGCCACCTGTGGGTGTCTCGGGTCGAACTTAAAGATCATCGCTGCAGGTTGAAGAATGAGCAAGGTGTCGCTTCGCTTACTGATGACCAATCACTTGCTGAGACAGCCACAGCTGGCTCCCTTGCTGATCCTGGAATGAAGGTCACGTTACCCTGCTTTAATCTTGGATGTCTAACTACGATTGACCCTGCTGAATCCTGGAGTTGATTATTAACAAGGAGCCGCCTATGGCCGTCTCGGGTGGATTATAAACTATGGTTGAACGGTTGACTATCGTCAAGGGTCGCTTCGCTTAATAATACCGCTAGTTTCGTTGAGACAGCCACAGCTGGCTCCTTATTGAACCCTTACTAATCCTTGCTGCACTGTTGAATGTGAATCTAGGTCGCTCCGCTCAGTGTTAACAGGTTTGAATAAGCTAGGGTCGCTTCGCTTACGATAATCAGTAAGCTGAACTTACTGTGGCCGTCTCAGGACGAATACGATGATGAATCATTACTGCGGGGAATGAACCACTTTGTGGGTGTCTCAGATCACGAGGTCGCTTCGCTTACCATGATTATCAAGATGGAGCCGCCTTGGCCGTCTCAGGTGGATAGTCTAATTCTTGTTGAATCGTGAGACAGCCACAGCTGGCTCCTTGTGATCATGATGATGACGGCTGACCCTTGATATACGAGGTCGCTTCGCTCACCACATCATTGAATGGAGCCGCCTGTGGCCGTCTCAGGTCGTTCATTATAAATTAAGGCTGCAGGTTTATGTACGATAGGATGGTCTTCGGGTGAGGTACCCTTACTATAGGTCGTTGTACGAGATACCATGGGGTCAAGGGTGGTTGGCTGATCCCTTATAAATTCAGGCTGCATCGTTGGTTAGCTAAGACCCTAGACTTAAAGTACTGTGGAGTTGGGTGAGGGTGCACCTCTGTTTATTAGTGATGGATCATTAACAATTATTGCTGCTCTTATTGTTTATGATCGCATGGGTTACGGGTGGGGTGATCCTTTTAATAAGTCATGCTTATAGCTGATCGATTGGGTCCTTAACTGATAAGTTACCGTGGGGTTATTCGAAGGTTGACCCCGGGCTTATTGGCGATCGGTTATAAACTATTGTTGCACGGTTATATAGACACACTGACTGCCCTACGGAATGGGAGCCAGCTGTGGCTGTCTCAAGTTAAAGGTCGCTTCGCTTATCATAATGCTTAGAATGAGCCACCTTGTGGGTGTCTCAGGTGGACTACCATTATTAATCCTTGCTGCACTGGTTGAGACAGCCACAGCTGGCTCCTATTACTATCGTTCATAATCAGGGCTGCACCGTTGAATAAACAGGTCGCTTCGCTTACTAATGCTAGTATACTATTGAGACAGCCACAGCTGGCTCCCTTTGCTAACCTGTTGATGATGATGTTGGCTGGCTCCTGTTGCTTATTTAAGTCGGTGTTGCACGGTTAACATGAAATCGATGCCGCTTCGCTCACCACCATCGTTGCATTGAGCCACCTCGTGGGTGTCTCAGGTGGATTCATAATACTTGCTGCGGTTGATGTTGGTGATAACCATGATGGTGTTGATCACAAGGTCGCTTCGCTTACTGAATTCGATGGTAAGAGCCACCTCGTGGGTGTCTCAGGTTGAACTTAAAGACCTTGGCTGCAGGTTGATGCTCATGTTGACGGTGACGATGATGAGGATGACAGGTCGCTCCGCTCACTAACACCGATCGATTGAGCCACCTCGTGGGTGTCTCATGGTGATTAAAGATTCAGGTTGCACGGTTGAGGATGACGATGGTGATCCTTGATGATGTTGATGACGTTGATCGTGATGACTGACCCCATGATTCACGAGTCGCTCCGCTTACCAATAATGATCATGAGGATGACGATTCTGTTGATGAATAATCCTGGCTGCAGATGATGATCATGATGCGCCTGTCGCTTCGCTTACTAACTCAGTGATAATGAGCCACCTCGTGGGTGTCTCAGGTTATTTACAATTATTGTTGAGACAGCCACAGCTGGCTCCTTTTGCTCATCCTTTAGTATCGTTGCTGGTGATGATTCTGATAACGGTGGTGACTGATGTCGCTTCACTTACGGTCGGTGAGGTTGATGACCAAGGTGTCGCTTACCAACGGTGATGGTAACTTATTAATTAGTGCTGCATGTTAAACTGTTGAGACAGCCACAGCTGGCTCCTTGTTGCTAGATCGCTCCGCTTACTAACTCCGGTTAATGGGGCCACCTGTGGGTGTCTCATGTTGAACATTATTCATTATTGCTGAAGTGTTGAGACAGCCACAGCTGGCTCTCCTCGGTTGGTCACTTAAATCACCGCTGCACCGTTGAATTCATCACCAGTTGTCTTGCACAACGAGGTCGCTTTGCTTACTAACATTAGTTCCTGTTGAGACAGCCACAGCTGGCTCCCTTGATGACCACCTGATAAACGTTGTTGCTCGAGACACCCACGAGGTGGCTCAACATGCTATGTCGCTTCGCTTAGAGCCATCACTACATGGAGCCAGCTGTGGCTGTCTCAGGTCATTACTAATAGATTGATGTTGCACGGTTCTTTATCAGATGATACTCCTTCGGAAGTCTTTATTAGATGGCTATCCTGCGGAATGGTGAGTCGTTGCATTAAAAGAGAATGATCTTACGGAAGGGTGCTCACCCTGAACCCGATTAATCCTTAGGTCGTATTAAATGGGAGCCACCTTGTGGGTGTCTCATGTTGATTAACAATTAGGGTTGCACGGTGAGTAACTCATGCACAGGTCGTTTCGACCATCAACTGAGCCTAGGGAGCCACCTCGTGGGTGTCTCAGGTTGAACTAACGATTAGGGTTGCAGGTGGATGGTACCCATGTCGCTTCGCTTACCACATTAATCGGATAGAGCCGCCTATGGCCGTCTCAGGTTGGTTAACATAATCCTAGCTGCATCGTTGAGACAGCCACAGCTGGCTCCTGTTGACGAGACTCTTTCTAATCGTTGCTGCACCTGACGATGCTTATAGTGGTGAATATAACGGTGGAGCCGCCTATGGCCGTCTCAGGTGGATTATGAATCAGGGTTGCACGGTTGGTAACTCAGAATGCACAGGTCGCTTCGCTTATTAGTCTCCGTTGGTGAGCCACCTTGTGGGTGTCTCGGGTAGTATGACATCACCGCTACACTTGAGACAGCCACAGCTGGCTCCCTTCGTTGACCTTGATAATCAGTGCTGCACGATTGAGTGAACGGTCGCTTCGCTTACTAGCTTCCGCTGGAAGGAGCCGTCTGTGGCCGTCTCAGGTTGAAAGGTCGCTTTGCTTACTAGCCACACCACAGGGAGCCAGCTGTGGCTGTCTCAGCACCCTACCAATCCACGTTGCACCGTTACCATCTACTCATCATGCACTATATCGTTCACTACGGGGCCACGCTACGGTCTTACGCACTCCCCTAAAGGGGCCCCCAAGGTGCTTCATCCCTGCACTAACACCCCCTGCGTTCACTTAACAATCGATGCACTATCGGCCAGCTGTGGCTGTCCCACCCCCTAGCCCCCTTACAGGGGGAACCACAAGGTGCGGGATGTCCTCGCCGGACGGGCTAACCCTCGAATAAGTGAACGTTCGGGGCACGCTACGGGGGCCGGTGTACCCATGCAAGTTGCAGACCTTATACCTTCCATTCCACTCACCTACGTGTCCTCTCCTCCCACCCTTCGGGCCCTTCGGGTGCTTCGCATGGTGCGGGGAGGTCACTTCGGAGAGTTGCATTACAGGTAACGGCCTGCAAGGGTACACCTTAAACCCCCTTCGCTATCCACCCCTCACTACTTTCTACACGACTGACGGTTGACCCTCACGATTAGCGTTGCTTCGGTGGTCTCGAATTGACCCCTAAATGAGCTAGAATGGCAAGGTATAGACCTTGGGTCTGGAGGTCATTTTCATTCATTTTGAGGTCGATTAGGTCAGTTAGGGGTCGATATGAGCCTCGGGTCATCAAGGCCATTTTAATCGGGTGTCACCGGGGTGAGTGATTTAGGGGTCTAATCGATTCTGGACCTCATTTCGGATGTTGAACAGGATGATGGATCCTTCGATTCGATCTAGGGTGGCTTCATAATCGCAGCTGACTTGGGTGAGTGATTACCGATTATAAATGGCCCATTCGTTGATTCCGATGTCTGACCTCTCGATTCTGGGGGTGGGGTCGATTCTGGATCGGAGGGTCCTTATTTCAATTCGACCTAATTGAACAATAAATAGACCATTATTTAGGCCATTTTTGGACCTCCATAGACACTCGGATCGATAAATGGCCCAATTCGTCGATTAGGGGGTCGACCCCTCGATTAAGCTAAATGAGGCTGAAATAGGTCTCCTGGGAGACGTGCGATTGGAGGACCCTCTGATCATGAAATGGCCCATTTGATCGATTGAATTGAAACCAATTGAACATGAATTGAAACATATTGCGCGAATCGATCAAGGGGTGGCGGGAGGACCCACTTTTTGTGTCACCGAATCGGATTGAGGGAATCGGATTGAATATCGATTGGGTCGTTTCAGGTTGATTTCGGGTTAATGGGGGTGGCGGGTGAGGGGTTTGACATGAATAATCGTGGTTGCATGGGAGTCGGGAAGGGTAATTCGTATCATGGTGATTATTAATTGAGGCTGCACCGTTATTTTCAATTGAGTGCTCGTTGGGTGAGGTACCTCGTTTATAGGGTGGTGGGTGGGTGATTTGAGGATTAACGTTCATCGGGTAAGTTATCTATAGATTATTGCTGCATCGTTGATCTATTGAACCTTTTATTTCAGAATCGGATGGATGGCGGGTGATAAATGCCCCCGGTACTTTTAGGGGGTCGTTATTTATGGCACTCCTTCGGAATAGGAGCCACCTTGTGGGTGTCTCAGGTTGCTCGTTATTATTCAGGTGGCACTCCTTCGGATGGGAGCCAGCTGTGGCTGTCTCAGGTGATTCATAATTAGTGCTGCACGGTTTCATGGGTCCTTCGTTGGATCAGTCGGGGGGAGTGAAGGGGGTGGTAGTGGAGGGGGTTTAAGCGAAGGGTCTTGCATTAGTGTTCGGCCGAAGATCGATGGTAGTCGATCGTAGGACGATAAACGGTTGCAACTTGCTGACCCTGAGTGTCCCCCGGAGCGTGCCCCCGTAACGTTTCCATAAACGCGGAGCTACCTTGACCCTGTGGGTATGCTCCTAACTTACAGATCCCCGCTGCACCGGACTCCATCACAACAAAGTCGCCTTCCCCAGCGGGGCCCCTTTGCTTACGACGTTACCTTGACTCCTAGCGCCCTTCGGTTGCTGACACCTCTAACGATTCCCGCTGCTCTGACTCATGATGAACAAGGTCGCTCTTCCCCGTAGGGGACCCCTTCATTTACAACCACCCCTTCCTTCGCTCAACCCCGAAGTCTCGGGGCATCGCTCACTCGTTCGTTACTACCCTGGTTCCTAGCGCACTCCGTTTGCGACACACCTCAAGACCTTCTCTGCACGTGACGCTTGATACCCAATATCGCTTCGCTTACACTCCCTCACCTCGAGGTTCGTTCACTCCTACAGATCTAGGTTGCTCGGTTTCATGGGTCCTTCGCTGGATCATAGGTGGCCTCGCGGGGTCGTTTCGTTTCACTTCGGTGGCACGCTCGGGGCCGTTCGGTGGCCTGCAAGTTGCAAACCTTATATCCTACATCACCCTCACCTTCATGTCCCATCCTCCCACCCTTCGGGCCACTTCGTGGTCGCAAGCGATGGTGCGGGTGGGTCATTACGGAGAGGGTGATTCCGGATAACGGTATGCAAGGCCACCTCTCTTGAACCCCTCCGCTAACACCACCTACGTTTCACTGCACTTGGGGACTCGCTCGGCTACAGATTGGGGCTGCGGAGGAGTACGATTGCATACAACCAGGGACAGGGAGCCACGGTCTCTCACTTCCTTAACTCAGATGTCACCCTAGATCGGTCCCATACGACTGCTGCGGGTGACTTAGGGGGGCGCTTACTCAGGGCATCATCTCATCGTCGTCACACTTCTTTAGGTGGCGGGGGTGGGTGGTGTCAGGGGTGAGGGTCCTCTACTGAGGGATGGGTAATTCAAAGCCTCGCAAGGGTGGCGTAGTGGGTGGGACGGTCACTAGAGCGATACTTGGTATGTATGAGCTTGCTCTTCATCGGGCGGGGTGCTTGATCGCTGGGCGGTTGGCGGATCGGTTCATCGGCGGGGCTCCTTCGTGGGGTTCTGGTGGTGGGTTGGTTGGCTGATCGCTTGGGGGTTGGGTGGTCTGGACGGTGGAGTAACTGAGCTACTGGGAGGGCGCCAGCGAGGACCACACACGGTTCATCGGTTGAGCGGTTGGTTTGGCGATGGGCCATCTTACTTACGGAACGGTACAGCGCTTTGGCGTTTGGACGGGTACGGGGTGGGGTGGCCTGTTGGTGGATCGGCTGGTTGATTGGTGGGCGAGGGGTGTTGGTGTAGTAGCGGTTCACTGGTGGGGAGGGGCGGGAAAGGGTCGTGCTACTGTTTGCAGCGGCTGTTTATGTCATCACGGGGGTAGCAGGGCCTGTTGGGGGCGCTGAGGTGGTGGCGGGAACGGTGGGCTGGTGCTCGGGGCGATGCTCTGGTGGTGCGTTGGGGGATGGTCTCACGTTGATGTGGGGGCGTCTCTCTTCGTGTTGCTTCGGGTTGACCTGGCGAGAGGGTGTCTGACGTCGTGCTGGAAGGCAGTGGGTGGTTGCTATCACGGTGGCTTCACTTGGGGCGGATGTGGTGACGATTGCGGCGGTGGCTTCGGGGATCGCTTCCTGTGAGGGAGGTGGTGCTGGGGGTCATCGTTGTGGTGGTGGCTGCGTTTGTTGTTGGGTGGGGTCGAGTGAGAGTACCCTGGAGTCCAGTGTTAGCGGAGGGAGAAGGAGGTGGCCTTGCAGACCGTCCCTGGAACCCCCCTCTTCGGAGCTTCATCCCCGGAACCAACTTGTTGGTGAGGAGAGGATGCGAAGATGAGGGGGGTGTAAGGGTAAGGTTTGCAACTTGCATGGCCACCGGTCGACCGAGCGTGCTGGACGGAGGGGTGCTCGAACGGTGGTGGGATGGCTTGCTGCTGGAGGTGGGTTCTGGTCTGCTTGGGTTTACTGGGTGGGTGGTGGGCGTTTGCTTCGACGGTTGTCATCGGGTGGCTGACGTGAGGTGAGGTTCGTCCTCTGGCGTTGGGTGCTGGGTGGTGGGTGTTGGGGTGGGTGTCTGGTGCTGGCTTGGTGGGCTGGGTGGGCTGGGGTGCTGCTGGGCGGGGCGTTGGGTGGGGGTCACACGGAGGAGGGGTGTGATTCAAGTGCTGGGGTACTCCTGGTGCGGGTGCAGGCTCTGCGCTGGGTCTTCAGGGTGTTGTGACGGTTGGTACGATCACCTAGACTGGAGGGGGTGAGGATGCTGGCTTGGTGCAACGTCAGGGGGGTTCAGGCGGTGGGGTGCCGGATAATGGCAACTGCTTGTCGGGTGTCGTGGCTTGGGGGGAGTGGTTGCTCGTGGCGTCGATCGGGGTGTTTGCGTCTTCCGTGAGGGGGGGCGTCTCGGTGGGGCGTAGGGTGGGCTGCTTCCTCTGTGGCTTCGAGGCTGCTGTCCTGAGGTATCAACACGGTTTCAACTGCTCCAGCGAGGGTGGTGGCTGTGGGTGCTGATGGATGGGCGTTCCTGGATCTTGGGTGACTCGAGGTACGGCTGTGGCTGCTCTTCTTGGAGGGTGGGCGAGGTGGTGCTGGCGTTTCCTGTGGATCACGAAGAGCGTGGCGGAACATCATGATGAGGGAGAACAGGTGTTCTAGGGGTAACGAGTACCGGGTCCTTGAGCACACACAGTGGGTTGAACTGTACGATCGGCGTGCACCTACGTTTACGACTGACACTAAGATAGCGGGACCAAGGCCCTACGACGCATCAGACAGCGGGCGAGGGAGGAGGCGACGGGATGGGAGGTGGAGCGAACGGAACGGCCAGGTGGGTGGTCCTCTGCGGCGGGCTGTGGGTGATATTACTCGGGGACGGGGGGAGGGGAGGCGGATTGCTTGGTACCGGGCTAGGAGGCTCAGGTGGGTCATCATCACGGCTGTAGGCTTCGAAGCGTCCTAGTTTACTGGGATGACGGAGGAGTTGGGTGGTGGGGGCTGCTAGAGACTAGTCACGTATCACATCGGTTGTGGTGGCGGAGTGGGAAGACCTTGACCTGGGCGGGGCTGGGGAACGAACTCGAGGAAGCATGCTTAGCTGGCATTATCTGGACCCTGGTTTGACTTTGGTTTGCTTGCGGGTCTCCGATTAGTGGGATACTGTGGGACGGGCCGCTTCCATGAGGGGGGCTGACCTGGGCTGGAGTTGATAACGCGTGAAACCTTCTGGCTGCTGTGGCGTACTGGCTGCGTGCTGTGCGTTGCTGTGTGGTTGGGTGGGGTGGATCGCCCGTTGGGGGTGTAGGGGAAGGGCGGCATGGGGACGGAGGGGAGTGAACCAGTTTCAGATGGGTAGGCCCTACGCAGTGAACGAACGTACTGGAAGCTCTGCTGGTTACCTGAACTTGTTTTTCACCATCATGATAGCTTGTGCGCTAAGGACCTTGGATCTGAAGCACCACGGAACTGTCCTTCGGGATGTGTCTGGCCGCACCTTGATGGTGTGTGGGATGTGGTGGGGAGGGGAGGGGGTTACGCGTACGAGGCTCCTTGCTGCGGGGGATGCTCGAAAGGGTAGCAGTCGTGGGAGCACCACGTGAATCATGCTAGCACAACTGCCCTCGTTGGTAACAGGGGGGGAAGGGGCTTCGGCCTGGTGGGGTGCGGGCTTCCACGCGGGGATCGGGGGCAACGGGCCTGGGAGCTGCCGTTTGAGCGGTGTGGGTGCTGGGTGGGTGTTCACGTGTCGGCGTTCATGGTTACAGGCATGCGCGGCGGGTGTTCTCTTCGTTTGGGTGGTGTTGAGGTCGCTGCTGCTCTTGCTCCAGAGGTGGGTGGGGGTGCTGGTAGTGATTGCTGTTCATGTTGCTGGCGTTCTGGATGTCCCTTCGCTGGAGGTGGCAACAACCCTTCGGGGCGCTGGTGTAGGTTGGATCGGGTGATCGGTGCTGGGGCCGCTAACGAGAGCTTGCTCTTCACTGGTTGGTCGTGATGTGGGGGTGTCTGCTGTCTGGTGTAGGTGTAGCACGTCCGTATCTATGCGGGTGGTGGGGGTTCGAGTCCCTCGGCAGTTGGGTGGATAGTGGAGTAGCCTGGAACGGAGGGGGTGGTAGTGTAGCCCAAAGGAGGTCCCCCGCAAGGCCCCCGGAGTTATCGACGGGGGTCCGCAGCTTTGAGGGGGACCGGTTGGGCGGAGCGTGCCCCCGGAGTGGAAGGGTACGGAACGGTGGGGGGGGGGGGTTGACTTGTTAGACTCCGGATGATTGAGCTGATGTCCTGGACGATGACCTTGGTGGAGGGGTTGACTTGGTGGACTTCCTCGTAACGATCCTGGTTGAACCGCTGACGGTCTTATGGATGTAGGGGACTGCACTGGGTCGCTTCGCTTACTGATACTCCTCCCGACTGACTCATCATAAACTTTACTGATCACGGCTGCACTGGTAACTCTTGAGTTGACGATTGGTCTACTGGTAGAGGTCCTGCACAAGGTCGTTCCGTTACGGGGGCACGCTCCGGCCATCGCCCATCCCCTGAAGGGGACCCCTTGAGGCGACACCCTGCGCTAACACCCCCTTCACTTCACTTACTGCCTGATCGATTGATGTTGAACCTGAGTGACATGTGGATGAACGTAGGGACTCACCCTGTTCAGTTGAACATCCCTTGAGTACTGACGTTGATCATGATGGTTACTGACATCAGTAGGGGGCTCGCCTGCAACTGGGTCGCTTCGCTCATCAACACTGATCATGACTGATGAACGCAAGCTCGTGCCTCGCATCACTGAACTTACTGATTAGTGTTGCACTGACTGACCGTGAGGATGACTGCGTAGGGACACCTACACGAGGTCGCTTCGCTTACTGACACTGCTACCGATTGACGTTGAACGTACTGACGGGTCTTGATGACCTGCTTCCTGACATCCGTAAGATCCCTTGCACGAGGTCGTTCAGTCGATACCTACTTCACTTGAAGGCTTGACTACCCACTGACCGTACCCTACTGATTGACGTTGAACAGTTCCTTGGTAGACTCGCTGAGGGTCCTAGTTGAGTCGCCTGCACAGGGTCGTTCCGTATCCTTCCGTGAGCACGCTCCGCCAACCGTCTCGCCACACGCTCGTGCCTCGCTACTCGACTCTCCTTGGCTGCGCTAACACTCACTACAGGATACTACACTTACTACCAATCGCTGTTGCACTGGATGAACGGATCTGATGAAGAGTCACTGATAGTACCTTGCTAAACGTCGTTCGCAGGCTCACTTACTGCCTAACCAGCTGACTCACTGAACACCTTACCGATCGCTGTTGCACTGGACTAAAGGGCCTGTTGATCATGACTCGCTTAGATATCTTAGGGGGACCTGGTGATGGTCGTTCCGTTACGTCGACCACGCTTCAACCTCCCGTCTCCCGCGAGCGGGGCCCCAAGAACGGGAGGTCTACGCTAACACTCGACTGCACTGCACTTGCTAAGGGACTAGGAACCTTAGCCATCGCTGCTGCATCGGGTGAACGATCTGACGATGATGAGACTACTGACGTCTTTAGTGGCACCTTGATCAGTCGTTCGCGGGTTCACTTACTAGCTTCACTACCAACTGACTCGACAACTTACCAATCGCTGCTGCACTGGATGACGAATCGTTTACTGACATACGAAGAGACTGCAACAAGGTCGTTACACTTACCAACGTTCATCACTCCTCACCCCTGGGGCCCCTACCCCAAGGGATCGATCGCTCTTCACTTGACTGACACCTTGAACACTATCAATCGCTGTTGAACCGGATGAACGATCTACTGACATCCGTAGGAAGGCACCTCGGGTCTTGATTCATGATGCCTGTTGAACTCCTGCGATTATATGTACGATTGGTGTCATCATCGTGGGGCGGGTGATGATGTCGTTCGTCTTAATCATGTGTACTGACGAGGTGATGTTGAACTCTGAACATCGCGTTCGACGTCACCCTCTGGTCCCTGTTCTGGTCGTTTGGCTACCTGATGGTGTAGGTCTGCAGGTTCATGGTGCTCTTGCTGATGATTGACATGTCCTCGTCGTTGGGGGTCATGATGTCGTTGAGGTCGATCGTCGTGCCTTCCTGTCAGTGGAACACCTGGTTGTACTCTCTTCGGATCGTTGCTGCAGACAGCTGGCTCCCTTCGTGGTCATGGGAGTGATGTCCTCGTCGTTTGAGTAGTTGGTGATGTCTTTCTCGCTGATTGTCATGTCGTTTGATAGTCTGGAAGTGTCGATCGTCATGGACTTCGTGATGATGGAGCCGTCGATGTCTTTGAACCTCGCCAATCGACGTTGAACCAGTTGATGATGGATCTACTGACATCCGTAGGGAGACTTGCACATGGTCGCTGTGCTCACTGATCCCTCATGGACGCTACTGATCACTGCTGCACTGGACTCGATGTTAAACTGATTGACATCCGTAGGGATGCACTGCATCTAGTTGCTTCACTCACTACCTAACGATCTTGGCTGCACTGGATGATTTTTGTTGATGATTGAACTACTGACATCCGTTGGGATCTTGCACGATGTCGTTACGGATGCCACGCTCCAACCATCGTTCTCCCGCAAGCGGGGCCCCAAGGAACGACGGTTTACGCTAACACCATCCTGCACTGCACTTGATGCCTTCGCTACTGACTTACCTTGATGACTATCAATCGCTGTTGCACTGGATGAGTGACTTGAAGAACTGCTTACTGACATCCGTAGGGAGACCTTGCTCAGTCGTTCGCGGGCTCACTCTACTTTAACGCCTACTGGTCTGACAACTGATCAATCGGAGTTGAACCGGGTGAACGACTTGATGATTCAACTAGATGTCCGTAAGGATCTTTGTCTGGTCGTTCAGTCGACTTGACTAACAACTGACTCTTGAGTCTTACCGATCGATGTTGAACGGGTTGACCTTGTAGTCATGGAGTTGCCTGCTGACTGGTACGGGGTCGTTTCGTTACGGGGTCGTTTCGTTACCTCTCCCATCCCCTGAAGGGTCCCCTTGAGGAGAGGCACCTGCGCTAACACCCCTACACTTTACTTGCTGCCTTACCGATTGGTGTTGAACCCGACTGATATGTTTATGAGCGTTGGGGCGTAACCTGTTTAGTCGAACATCCCTTGAGTAGACGTTGAATCTGATTGGTCTACTGACATCCGTAGGGATCAACTTGCAACTGGGTCGCTTCGCTTACCAGCACTGATCATGATGGTGGACCGCATGCTCGTACCTCGCATCACATACAAGTTACGGTTGAACTGACTTAACATCCGTAGGAACTGGGGGAGACTGCTCGATGGGGCTCGTTGATGGAGTGCAAGGATCGCTTGATCCACTTCAGGTTGTGACTCATGGGCTGATTGCCGATTGAGGTGGTTTACAGGTTCACGCTGCTCTGGTTGGTTACGTGGTTGATGATGCTGATCGTGATGTCGTTCCTTTCAGTTGATCCCCTGGTGATGGAGCCGCCTGTGGCCGTCTCTGGTGACCCACTACGAACCTCACCAATCGGTGTTGAACCTGACGATCTGCCTACTGACATACGTAGGGGGCCTGTACTAGGTCGCTTCGCTTACTGCATGAGCTGCTCATACAAACTACGGCTGAACTGGATGATGGACTTGACGATGAGTTACCTACTGACTGACCTTGAGTTTATGGATGAGCTACTGACATAGGTGGGACACCCGCTCGCTGTCGTTCAGTTGACAACTCCTCTTGGTCACCTAACTATCCCGGTTAAAGCGACTTGCACGGGGTCGTTCCGTTACGCTTCGATGGAGCACGTTCGCAACCCGTCTCGCCTAACGCTCGCAGGCTCGCTACTCGACTCCATGTTGCTACACTAGCACTCCATCTACGCTACACTACACTTGATACCTACTCACCCACTGATAGGATGTGTCACCTACAGATCTTGGTTGCATGTACTTGACTGACACTTCTTCACTACTTCACCTCGAGGGCCCTTCCCCACGGGTCGCTCGTACGTTAACTTCTACAGGTGGATGTTTCAGGTGTCGCTTCGCTTAACAAACACTCCGTCACTCCTCACCCCTGAAGCCTCAGGGGATCGCTCGCTCCTTCACTTGGTTACCAATCGTTGATGCACAGGTCGCTTCGCTTATCAGTTACGATCTAAGGGAGCCGCCTGTGGCCGTCTCGGGTAGTTATTAACAATCAGGGTTGCAGGTTGAATGAGCTGATGTTGAGACAGCTACAGCTGGCTCACCCTCATTTAATCCTTGCTGCACTTGTTGACGGTTCTGATGTTGATGAATCCGGTTAGGATGACGACTGACCTATTATGCAAGGTGTCGCTTCGCTTACTGAATTCAATGGATGGAGCCAGCTGTGGCTGTCTCAGGTTGACCCTGCTTAATCCTTGAATCCCTACCACGATTGAACCAGCTCGTTGGTCTCAGGTGGGCTACGAAGTTATTAATCCTTGTTGAACGCGTTGAGACAGCCACAGCTGGCTCCTTTGTTACTGCACTGGTGGTTATGATGCTTACCCATTAATGATTATTGCTGCAGATAGTCACAGCTGGCTCCCTTGGTGATGATGTCGATCGGGGTGGTGCTGGTCGTTAATGAATATGATGGTTTCGGTGTTGATCTTGAAGATGAGGATGATGATTCCGGCTGATCAGGAGGTCGCTTCGCTTAACATCATGACTAGATTGAGCCGTCTGTGGCCGTCTCAGGTGGATTACTAATTATAGTTGCACAGTTGAATACGAACGAGGTCGCTTCGCTTACTGGTGACGATGGTAAGAGCCACCTCGTGGGTGTCTCAGGTTGATTAATCTCATAGCCCTTGTTGGTGTTGAGACAGCCACAGCTGGCTCCCCTTTATGGTAATCTTCGCGTCGGAGTAGATGATGATGTCGATTCCGTTGTCGGCGTTGACTACGTTCAGGGCATCGTTCATCTACAAGTTGATGTTGCTCTTGGGGGTGATGTCGGCGGTGATGACCTTCCCGTCAATTGATACATCCTTGGGCTTGGTCTTCCTATTGATGGGGTCGATGTTGACGTAGTTCCAGGTGGTCATCCTGTTAATGAACACGTCCTTTCATTGATCGACATGGACTTCCGATCGTTGCAGGTAACTCACTTTAAATTATCGCTGCACGGTTGATGAATCAGGGTCGCTTCGCTTATCATGACGAACGGAATGTTGAGACAGCCACAGCTGGCTCCTTGGTAATGAACTCTGGGTCGCTTCGCTTACTAACACTAATGGTAGGAGCCACCTCGTGGGTGTCTCATGTTGACTATCAATTAGGGTTGCAGGTTGAAGGTGAACTCATTGATGCTGAGATTCACAGCTGGCTCCCTTGGCTAACTATTTATGAATCCCTGCTGCATCGTGGAGTATGAATCGATGTCGCTTCGCTTACTATAACCAGTCTAGGGAGCCACCTCGTGGGTGTCTCAGGTCACTTAATAATCCTGGAGACAGCCACAGCTGGCTCCTTGTTGATGAACCATTTAGATCACTGCTGCGGGTTGAATAGGAAGTGTCGCTTCGCTTACTGAATCCCGTTGATGGGGCCGACTCATGGTCGTCTCTGGTAGTTTATAAGCCACGGTTGTACGGTGGGTGACTCACTAGAAAAGGGTCGCTTCGCTTACTAGCTTAAATGCATGGAGCCACCATGTGGGTGTCTCAGGACATTACGAATCATTAATCCTGTTGAGACAGCCACAGCTGGCTCCTTGTGATTATGATGCTAACGATGTTGCTTAACTTATGATGACCGCTGCAGTGAGCCACCTCATGGGTGTCTCAGGTAGACCTACTAATAATCTTCCTAGATGTTGAGACGGCCATAGGCGGCTCCCTTTCTGAACCCTTTAAATTATCGCCGCAGGTTGAACTTGAACGATGTCGCTTCGCTTACTGAGGGTGGTTACATTGAGCCACCTTGTGGGTGTCTCGGGTTGACTACCAATTAGAGTTGCTTGAGACAGCCACAGCTGGCTCCCTTGTTACTCATTGAAATATGTTCCAGGTGGAATGAACAAGGGTCGCTTCGCTTACTAATCCCGGTTGATTGAGCCGCCTCGTGGCCGTCTCGTGTTGATAGTGATCTACCAATTACCGCTGCACCGTGAGACAGCCACAGCTGTCTCCTCTTGCTAAGGTTTATTTAAATTATTGTTGAACGGTTGGTGATCCAAGATGCACGAGTCGCTTCGCTTACTAGATTCAATCGCATGGAGCCGACTGTGGCCGTCTCAGGATTACTTCTAACTCGTTGAGACAGCCACAGCTGGCTCCTTTTGTTGGTGGCCGTTTAATTGGTGCTGATAATTGCTGTAGTAGCCACCTGTGGGTGTCTCAGGTAGCATATTTAAATTCAGGTTGAGCATGAACTCACGATGTTGAGACAGCCACAGCTGGCTCCTTGTTTAATCCTTTAAATTCATGATGCAGGCTGACGATGAATTCAGTGTCGCTTACAACTACTACGTCACTCCTCACCCCCGAAGCCTCGGAGGATCGATCGCTCCTTCGATCACAACTACCCATCGAGGATACCCAAGGTCGCTACGCTTACAGCCTCATCGAGCTCCTAGCGCCCTTCGGTTGCTAACACACCTACAGACCTTGATTGCACTGGACTCCACCTGAATCATGTCGCTACGCTCAGAACCGTTACGTCACTCCTCAACCCCGAGGTCTCGGGGCATCGCTCGTTCCTCCACTACTTCAATCCCTGCTGACTCTTGATCTGAACTGGGTCGCCTTCCCCAAAGGGGACCCCTTTGCTTTCTGACTCACCTGATTCCTAGCGCCCTTCGGTTGCTGACACCCTACACATTCTGGCTGCTCGTGACTCATTAGCCTCAAGGTCGCTTCGCTTACTGATCTATCTATCCTGGCTGCACCGGTCTCATGATGAAACGGTATCGCTTCGCTTACGACCACTCCGTCCTTCACTCAACCCTGAGGTCTCAGGGCATCGTTCACTCCTACATTACTTCGATCCAGGCTAACTCTTGGTCTGGATGATGTCGCTGTGCTTGATACCACTCCCTCACTCCTCACCCCCAAGGCCTTGGGGGATCGATCGCTCATCCGTTCACCTGATCCTAACTAACGCTTGGTCTAAACGAGGTCGCTTCGCTTACAACCACTACCTCACTTGCTCGTACGTTACCACCTACAGATCAAGGCTGCACGGTTTCATGGATCCTTCGGTGGGTCTGACTCTTTGATGCACGGGTCGCTTCGCTTGTAGTGATTATAATGATTGAGCCGCCTATGGCCGTCTCAGCACGATTACCAATCCATGTTGCACCGATTTCAACTGACTATGAACATGTCGCTTCGCTTACTGATTAGGATGGTAAGAGCCGACTATGGCCGTCTCAGGTCCTTATTAATTCTAGCTGAACCCTCTGCTTGAGACATGCACAGCCGTCTTATCTGTTGGTAACCTTGATGGCTAGTTCATGTTGCAGAGACAGCCACAGCTGGCTCCCCTTGTGATAGTTATTAATCCTTGCTGCTCGAGACACCCACGAGGTGGCTCGCTTTGGTGTATTAACTTATAACCGTTGCTATATTGAACCACCTCGTGGGTATCTCTGGTGGCTAACTAACCCTGGAATTGACTCCCACGATGGGCCGTCTAGGGACATGGTCGCTCCGCTTACTGATGATCGCTGATTGAGCCAGCTTGTGGCTGTCTCAGGTTGAACATTATTAATCCTTGCTGTACCGTTGGATAGAACACGATGACGCTTCGCTGAGTCGGATGATAGCTAACGACCTCCGGGTTGATACCATCGTTACGGTGAACCACTTGATCATTCTTACACATGTTGATGGTGACGGCGGTGATGATGATAATTAGGGAGGGTGTTGCTGATACTGACCCATGAATCGATGTCGCTTCGCTTACCCCATCAATCGGATGGAGCCAGCTGTGGCTGTCTCACGTTGATGACTCATGATGCACCGAGTGCACTCACTGATCGTGAGACAGCCACAGCTGGCTCAACTGGTAATGTATATGAAGGTATGCTCCCTGTCGATCGTCGTGCTTCCCATCAAACTGTTGATCTTCAGATCGATTCTGCATCAGGGTCATGACGTTGATGTCCTTCCTGTTGGTTCGTTGAGACGGCCATAGGCGGCTCCTTTCGTTGGATGCTTACTAATCGTTGCTGCATAGTTAGATGTCCTGATTGAGTTGATGGTCTTAGCTCTTCATAATCCTCGCTGGGTTGAGCCAGCTGTGGCTGTCTCAGATTAACCAGTTGGATCAACCCTTGATATGGCTTGAGACAGCCTCAGCTGGCTCCCCTGTCTGTGATGGGGGTGACGCTGGTTATGATGTTGAGGACGATGGCGGTGAAGATGATAACGAGGTCGCTTCGCTTAACGAATCCAGTGGATGGAGCCAGCTGTGGCTGTCTCAGGTAGAATGCTAAATTAGTGGTGTTGATGACGACAGTTCTGCTGGCTCCCTTGTGATCCTACTGTTAAAGTGGTGGGTTTACGATGGAGCCGACTATGGCCGTCTCAGGTCAACTTATTAATCCTAGCTGCACCGCTTGACTCGTTTATAGTGACACCCCTAATCGTTGCGGACTACTGCCGAAGATCTTCTACTGGTCCCTGCTGCTTGAGACAGCCACAGCTGGCTCCCCTTATTATCATTCATAATCACTGCTGCACTGTTGATGATGCACATGTCGCTTCGCTTAACATCCTCTTCATAATGAGCCACCTCGTGGGTGTCTCGGGTTGATGACTAATTAATAATACCGCTGGAGGATGAGACAGCCACAGCTGGCTCCTTTGGGGTGTCACTTCAGTCATTGATCATCGCTGAAATGAGCCAGCTCGTGGCTGTCTCAGGTAGACTTATTACTAATTGTTGTTGCTTGAGACAGCCACAGCTGGCTCCTGTGGGTAGACCGTTTATAATGTTGGCGGTAGTGGCCTTGCTGATGAGCTGGCTGTGGCTGTCACCGGTGGTGACTTAATAATGTTAACTGACCCCTTGTTGAACTTGACAATACTAGCTGCAGGCAGCCGCTTGGGGTGAACTAATAATCGATGTCGCACGGTTGGGTAACTCATATGCATATGGCGCTTCGCTTAACGGGTTCAATCTATGGAGCCAGCTGTGGCTGTCTCAGGTTAACATTATAAATCGTTTCTGCACCGTATTAACTCGTCATGCACTAGGTCGTTCCGTTTCATTACGTGAAGCCACGCTCCGTGCTCCCACCCGTTCCCCAAGGGGCCCCTTCGAGGTGGGACACTTCGCTAGCACCTTCACTTCATTACACTGCACTTGTTAGTCTTCTACATTAGAGCCGACTATGGCCGTCTCACCCCCAACCCCTAACAGGGGAGCCACAAGGTGCGATGTGCCTGCCGGCGGCTCTTGCACGACTTTACGATCGCTACGGTGGGCACGCTCGGGGGCCGGGGTGGGCCTGCGAGTTGCGAACCTTATACCTTCCATACCCCCCATCTCCGAATCCAGTCCTCGTCACCCTTCGGGCACCTTCGGTGTCCCCAACAAGTTGGGGATGACTCCGGGCTGGTTTCTCCGAAGGGGGGTACTCCAGGTAACGGTACGCAAGGCCCACCCCTTAAACCCCCTCCGCTAACACCCACCTACGCTACCCCCAGGGTGGCCGACCTGACCCTTGAACCAATTGTCCGTTATCTGGTAAACGACCTTACCAATCAGCGTTGAACCGGGGACCCCTCATTTTAGCACTAAACGAGCATAATGGCAAGGTATAGACCTTGGAGCTGGAGGTCATTTTAGGTCGATTTGAGGATAAATGGTCATTTCAGGGATCAACTCGGGTCTTGGTCGTTGGGGGCTGTTTCGATTGCACGTCAGTTGGGTGAGTCATTTCAAGGGTCTAATCGATTCTGGACCTCATTTCTGATGTTGAACAGGATGATGGATCCTTCGATCTGATGTAGGTACCCCTTTCAATCGCAGCTGACTTGGCTGAGGTGTTTACTGATATGAAATGGCCCAATGGTCGATTCTAGGTCTGACTCCTTGATTCTGGAGGTCGAATCGATTCGGACCCTTATTT